>OOFH01008619.1:3676-15680 GCA_900323355.1 Merlangius merlangus
TGTGTGTGTGTGTGTGGTTGTGGGGGTGTGTGGGGGGGGGCGGGCGGGGGGGGGGGGGGGGGGCTGTCCTTCATATGCATGCCATGCAGGCTAGAAACATTATTGGATAATTCTTACAATTGTCATTTCTCTGGGCCAATCAGAATCTCAGCACTTGCTTTAGAATCTTGGAAGCACACAGCGCCAACTGAGCTCGCCTTTGGATGAGACGCCTGGCTACCGCGCGTGTCTGATGGAAACTAACGTCAATTTGAAGTAGGGGTGTACGGTATAAACGGTATAGAAAGTACACCAGTGTGAATTTGCGCTACGGTATGGATTTTGACGTTGCCGTGAGACCGGTGTGACTGGTAAGACAGTGTTCCGTGTAACGCCTAACAAAGTAACGTGTTAATACAGTAACCTTACTACTTTTTCATGTAAAAAGTAAAGTTACGCGCAACTACTGAAAATATGGTAACGAAACATAGTTCCTTTTTCAATTCGGCGCAACGTTACTTTTCCCAGGGACAGATTTGACAGCGATACTGCCTTCTCAGGCAGTATGCTATTGCGCAAGCGCGCCTGCGTGCTTGCGCAATAGTCCCTTCATGAGCTCATTCCACACCGTACGAGACGGACGCTGGTAGCGTGAAGCTGTAACAAGATAACAAACGCCGTCACTGTTTACCTGTGTAAGGACATGGTTCCCTTTCAAAATGTCGATAGAAAGGGCTTTAGAGAGATGGTCAAAACACTCGATCCCAGGTACAAGTTACCTGCCTTCACACACTTCAGCCAAATTGAGATGCAAAACTATACGGCAAGGTCCGCAAGCAAGTGGAGAAACAAATCCATACTATTAAACATCATTGTTTTTCAGAGATGGAAGTAACTTGAAATGAAAAATAAAAAAGAAGTTTTGCTGCCTTATCAGTATTTTACCCCTTCAGAAGCATTTATATCGAAATTAGAAGATAAAATTAACATACTGTAATATAATACCGTTACCATCTATGCCTGAAGTCATACCGTGATATACATTTTAGTCCATACCGTACAGCCCTAATTTGAAGGAACTATGTTAAATTCGTGGTAAGTCAAACTTTTTGGAGCAAAAACAACAGCTATTTGTTTGCTTGATTCAACTAAGGTCAGCTACCGCTGTTTTGATTTGATATAATTAGGTGAGTGCTGCATGCAGCGCTTAACTATTGTTCTGCATAAGTTTTGTTCTTTCTTTTTTTCTTTCTTTATTGTTCTTTATTGATGTGTCCCCCCTACAAACTTTGGGACACATCTCCTTCCTCAATTTTTCACCGAGACTCAAATTTTAAAATATTCAGAATAGCTTTGAATCACGCGCTTTTCAGATTTTTTAAATGTTTTACACTTTTTAAGATATTCTTCTTTTAAAATATTATCTTTTTTTTTAACATGGAATGCAATGGGAGGGCGGCAGAGCCGTCCACTGGTACTTCAAACTGTTTAAGGCGTAACTAAATCAATTTTCAACCGTTTATCTTGGTTCAAACCATTTAACAAATCTACATAATTGTATCTTTAATAATATCCAAACGGAATTTCGATATCATTTAAACTTTCTTCAAAATCACAGTTTTAGTTTCATACCAGCTTCGTTTTCAGTTGGTCGCATTGATTTACGTTGATGCTGGAGCGTGAGGACGTTCAGCAGTGTGGCCAGATTGGGCGGTTTTTCTCCACTCTCTTGAGCTACTTTTAATCACGCACTGGCTCACTATTCTCTTAAACACGCACGCACACACACACACGTTTACATTGTTTACTCCATTTAGTCTTTTGAACTTTTGTTCAAATCCCTTCACTTGATTTAAGCCATTTAACGTTTCTTTACGTCTTAATCTATGTGGCTTTATTAAAAAATATTTTCAACCTCACTTTGTACTACAGCACTCGCCACATTTTCTGCAGGAAATGCATTTTCTAGTTTACAATAATATTGTATTTTTAGGACCGAGTCAATGCCGAGTACTGCACGAACGTAGACTTTGCATAAAGTTAGTAAATCCTAACAACATAGGGCTATTTAGATAAATAATCTTTCAAGGGTGTTGTCCTAGGCTAATACATCAACAGCAGATTTCTGTATAATACAGAAATCCCCTGTGACACTGTCACCTTTTTTACTCTGAGGAGTTTGCAGGTCTGATCTGTATCTTTCCTGCTGTGTTATTAATATCATCAATATCCCCATTGCTGATTTTTATTTTTTTTTACTTGAAGAAGGTTGAGTTAAATGTTGGAGCAATGGCTACAACACTTCAGAGAGTACAGGCTCTCATGTTCCCATCTACCTGTGTTGTGCAGGAGCTCAAATGGAAGTGGACTATACAGAGAAACTCAACTTCAGTGATGATGAAGAAAACCAAGCTGCTAAAGAAAAGGGAGATGCCTGGTGAGTCTTGTATGGATATCTTATTTGATGTGTAATGGACAACGACGGATGGTAATGCTAAGAAATTGGACATTGAAGATTAAAGATTGAGCTCAAAATGCAATGATGAAATACTATCGCCAGTTCAAGTACACGGATATTATGTTAATTGTATATGAGGTTTGATGTTTTGTTTCATACTATGTATGAACTGGCAGCATACTTGTTGGCTCTATATCATTGATAAGGGCCCGAACTGTACTTGCTCTGCAAAATTAATAAAAAATAATCTATAAAATAATCCTCTTGTGATTCTATTTCTAAGGGAGTGGATGGGTAAAGTGGAGAGAATGAGACCCCGGCCATCAGACGGCCGGGCTGGAGTGAAGGAAGGCTCTGAGGACCATGTCTGCAGCAAGGGCTCCCGGGCAGATGGTGTAGACCCCAGAGCGCCCTCTCCTGGCAGCCACGGGCAATACAGTAAAAGTACAATTCCACAGGACTACAAGGTGAGGCTTTAAAAAGACGAAAACCCTGAAAGATACTCCCTACTGGGTTAAACATGTTCAGTTGAGAGAAACCTAATGATAATAAAACGAAAGTCCTTCATCTACAACTCCCCAGGGCCAGGGTGCTGGTCGTTCAGCAGCTGCCGGAGTCTCTCGCGGTGCCAAACCACCGACTGCAGCATCTGGAGAGGAGGACTCTGAGGCCTGGCGACAAAAGCGCAAGAAGCAGTCTGATCTCTCGGAGGCTGTGGAGCGAGCCAGGCGCCGGCGGGAGGAGGAAGAGAGGCGAATGGATGAGCAGCGGCTGGCGGCCTGCGCTGAGAAACTAAAGCGCCTCAATGAGAAGCATCGACCCACAGCCGAGAACACAGCAGAGCATGCCGACGAGGAAACGGGTGCTGCGCATGACAAAACGCCCCCAATGGCGGTTCCCCCTCCCGCGTTGAATGCAGCGCCGTCGATACCGCAATCCCCGCCCTCGGCGATGCAGGCTTCTCCACCAGACAAGGAGACGCTAGAAAGGGAGAGGGTGGAGAGGGATAGAGAACGGCTGGAGAGGGAGACGGTTGAGAGAGACCTTGAGAGGGAGAGGGTGGAGACAGACCGGGACGAGCGAGAGCGGGAGATGCGGGAGAGGGAGGCGGCGGAGGTCAGTGTTGAGGAGGAGGTTCACTTCGTGGCACATCAGCCTAGTCCTCCGGTCCAGAGATCTGTTGTCATGGCCCCCGACCCTCCAAGTGGAGCCGATGGCTCCTTGTCAGACCTCGTCCCTCTGGTTGAGAAGAGTCACCCTGACAGGACGTCCAAGCCCATCAGAGACTATTTCAACATTGATGACAGTCGAGGTGAGCCCAGCGGGACATACATCTATGATATGTGCCAGGTCTGGTAAAGACAGTTTGACAAAGGGGATCTTGCATGCCACAATCCTTGATCTGACTACATTCAAATAGGTTAAACAAAACATTTGTGGCCTCATGGGAGCTGTTACAATTTTGTGACAGTATTAGTCATAATGTTATGTCTATTTTATATATGTAGAGTTTAATTACTTTTGCATTATTAGTTATACTTTTGATGTATCCTGTAACTGCGCTATCTATGAATGAATGTGAAACTGAGAATTTTTGCCCGGATATGCTCTTATGTGATTGTATATCCTTCTCCCTATAGATGAGCCCCATCTTTCCCGTATGGACCCTCCGAACCCTGGAGAAGATTCCATCGCACCCTTGGAGCTAGAGGGGGAGAATGGGCCTGGCATGCGACCCCCGCTGACCTCGGGCTACTCTAAACAGTTCCAGAAATCTCTGCCTCCACGCTTCCTCAGGCAGCAGGTATGTGTCCAAGGAATCTTCTTGCAAGAAATGTCCAGATGTCCTTAGCATGATATTTTAATTATGAATAAAGGAACCGATGATTTGTTCATCCTAATGCTTGTGGACCTTAAGCGGTCCACAAGAGTGTAAAATGGATGGATCCCACAGCAGTGGGATAATATTTAGAGAGGACATAGTATTGATAACCCTTAATTTAATACCAATGGATCTCTCTTCAGGAGCAGATGAAACAGCAACAATGGCAGCAGCAGCAGAGTGGCAGGTCTGTGTCCCCATCAGCCACTGGGACTGGGGTTTCACCCACACAGCAGCAGCAACACCGTTCCGTGTACCAGCCCATGGGTCCTCACCATCAGCACCTGGCCACCATGGGTTTTGACCCCCGCTGGCTTATGATGCAGTCTTACATGGATCCCCGTATAATGTCTGGACGGCCACCGATGGACATGCAGCCCAACATGCACCCAGGTACAGGGCTGAACAGTTAACGTCATATTAATATAAATTGCAAGGCCGCAACATATTTAAAATAATTCAGAAAAGATGTAAAAGATTAAAAACTAAATTAAATCAGATTTATTCAAATCTGTCGTATAAATATTTGGCAATTATTTAGCACATTGCTTTATAATATTTTTTCTATTCACAGTAGGTGCCACATAACACGATTTCAATGCTTTTATGTTAATTCCAATCAATTATCTCAATATCTGGCAAAAATATTTGTAATTATCTTTGGTCATCGTGCAGCCCTACCCAGGTTAAATGTACACCCAACCCATCATCCGTGTGTGTGTGTGTGTGTGTGTGTGTTTGTCTGACTTGTCAGGGAGAATGGCTCCTAAGCAGATTGTGCGCAGGGAGCCAGGAGACCACTCCAGCTCCAGCTTAGACTCCTTTGACCACCTGACCTTGCCCAGTCGAGACCACGGACTGGCCTCCGAACCGTGTATGGTGTGGGGCTCTGATGCCTACGCCCAGTCTGAACCCTTTCCCTCGGTCACACCTTCTAAAGGAAGGGAAGATTGCAAGGAATCCAGGTAGGAAGATCTCCACCCCCAGGGACTGCATGTACATGAAAGCAAAATCCCCATGTATCCCACAGAAATCACTTTTTTATTTTGATCCAAGATGTTTTTTTTTCTGTTCTGCAGGCTGGATTCTGGTTTGGATCTGGACAGAGGCCTTTCTGCCATGTACCCACAAGACCACAGTTCACTGGATTCGCGAAAAAGTGACTTTTTCCGGGAACCCGCAGAGGCACTGTCTCCATTTGGACCGGGCCAAGATGACCTCTCACGCCCTCTGGACAGAGCCCCTGTGGGCTCTGGTTTTGATCTGGATGACCCAGGCCTGCCTAGCGGGGAAGAGGTGGAAGCCCTTGGCCAGGCCATGCTTCAGAGGAGCGTGTCCCATGGCTCAAACCAATCAATAAAAATCGATGAGCCCAGGTTCGAGGTTCTGTCCCTGGGTGCTAAATCTATGGAGCTGCTCGATGCAGTGGAGAAAGCCGAAGAAAAGCTACGTAATGAGTCATTTTCCCAGCCATTGAGCTGTAGCAGGGCTCCACCACCGGCTGATATCCTCCACAAACCAGAGAAGCTGGCCTTGCCCGCCTCCAGCAAGCAGAAAGCCGAGTTGCGCTGGGGCGGGAGGTCCGGAGCGTGCCGAAGGGAGGGTCTAAGTGGAGAGAGGCCCCTGCGCCGCTCGGGCCCTATAAAGAAGCCTGTCCTGAGGGACATGAAGGAGGAGCGCGAACAACGTGAGGAGAGGGAGAAACGCCAAGAGAAGGGTGAGCGAGGAGAGAAGCCCAAAAAGGAAGCGGCACCTAAAGCTCAGTCCGCTGCCGACGCCATTTCAGAGGGGTTCAGGGCTCAGAGTGAAGGCCCAAGAGAGGCAGCCGAGCCCACCGAGGTGGCCCATGGCCTGCAAATGGCAAGAGACTCTCAGGCTTCTTCTGGAGTCCCAACCCTGTCTTCACAGGAAGATAAACTAGAGAAACCGGCAGGTCACATCAAGCATCCAGAACCCAAACTCCCCTCCAGGAAAGAGTCAAATCTCCCTCCAAGGGCATACCGGCGTGAGGAGCGAGAGCGAGAGAGGGATAGGGAGCGGGATAGGGAAATGGACAGGGACCGGGAGTGGCCTGCAGACGGCTTTAAAGGTCGTGGCCGCGGAGAGTATTATGCCAGAGGTAGGAGCTACAGAGGGACATACGGTGGGAGGAGCAGGGGGGGTCGTGGTCGTAGCCGAGGGGAGTACCCTTACCGGGATCCTCGCTCCCACGCTGATCTCCCAGTGGGCGGGGCCGCTTCTTTCCGGAATAGGGAGGAGAGCGAGACACGCAGCGAGAGCTCTGACTTTGAAGTCATGCCAAAGCGCCGGCGGCGCCGTGGTTCTGATACAGATTCAGAGAGCGAGGGCGGAAGAGAGTCGGCCAGTGACACGGGTCCCTCGGACCGAGAGCCCAGCACAAAACCCAACCGACCACTCAGACGGGAACTGCCCAGTGAGACCCGGCCTGCTCCCCACAAGCCGGGTTTCGGACCCCCTCACAACGGGGAGAGGGGTGGGCCAAGAGGGGAGGATGAGAGCAGGCCCAAGCCAGGGTTTCTCCCCAAGGGAGAGCCATCTCGTCGGGGTCGGGGAGGGCTGTACAGCAGGCGTGGCGGAACCAGGGAGCGAGGAGGCTCACGCTCGGTTCCCCTCAGGAGGCCTGGTACCAGAGAGTCCTCTCAGTGGCCCTCCAAACCCATGGAAACATTTAGGCCAGAGGACACAGAGTCTGCATCCTCAAGGTATGACCATCCAGCTAACGATCGGCGGCCTCCTAAATACGATGTCAATAAGTTTAGGGAGGGGGCGTCTCAGAGCAGCAGGGAGAGACCTCGTCGGCCTAGGCCCGCCCGGCCCCCGAGGCAGGACAAGCCTCCGCGTTTCCGTAGGTTGAAGGAGAGGGAAGCGGCAGGGCTGGCGGGGGGAGACGCGGCCTCCATCCCCCCTGCCCCGCTACCCTTAGTGCCAGCAACCAGCACCACTGCCATCCCCTCCCCTGTGCCCCACACCATGTCCCCGGTCATTTCCAGGGCACCGGGAACCCCCGTCACCATGCCTGCAGAAGTAGGTGCCACCGTGTCTGCCCCCGATGCCTGCTCACACACTGAAGCGTCCCTGCCAGACACATGCAGCCCCACTGTGACCGTCGGCGGCACCAAGTCACCGGACCTGTCCAACCAGAACTCCTCGGACCAAGCCAACGAGGAATGGGAAACAGCGTCCGAGAGCAGTGACTTTAATGAAAGACGGGAACGGGAGGAGAGGCGGGGAGCGCTTGAGGCGGCCAACGCAGCGGCCGCCGTAGCTCATGCTTCTGCCCCTCCACCTGCTGCCCCTCAGGGCTCCATGACCCCCACCAGGACCCCGCCTGATACGGTTCACAGACGTGACGGCACTGCAGCCTCCAAGAGGAGCTTCTCCAGCCAGAGGCCTCCCGATAGGCCTAACCGCAGGGGAAACAGTTGTCCCAAGCCGGGCCGTGGCTACGCTGCAGGCAAGGGGGAAAGACGGGGTGGAGCCAAAACCGGACGCAGAGGGTGAGTTTCAAACAAATGGGCCCTTGTCTAATTCTTGAGGCTTTACTTTGTTAAGCTTACACCTATACAGCACAATGGGTAAGACTTAAGCATGTTGGTTTGAATAACCTGGTTTCTGTAAGGCATAAAGGGTAGGCCAATTGATGCAACTTTCAATAATCACCAACCCTTTTATGTGCCTGATTTGTGCCCTATTCATGCTTGGCTGTGTGACGATGCTTTACAAGTAGGACAACTGGTCTGGATTACACTTTGCTCCCGAAACCCAACTATTCCTAGCGCTTGCAACACATTGCCCTTGTTGCTTCGGAGTAATAGGCTGTCAAAAGATTTTTCATGATGGGTTAAATATAGTCTATGCCAGAGGTATCTTTAGTCTGTTCTCTAAGGTGGCGTTTCTGCTGAGAAATAAAATGTGTGACCGCCTGATCTACTTTTAATGTAACATCTATTAGGATGTTAATTTCCTGTTAACAATGTGTTTTGTGACAGACGGTAGTAGACTAGTCAAAAAAAAAGCATGATAAAATAATATTTAAACAGCTGCAGTGATTCCCATCACATCAAATGCCTACTTTCAAAAATACCTAACCAGAGAGGCAGAGTTGGTTTTGAGTTCCCCCTCGGTCTATACTGCTATACTCAGTGCAAGCATCTAGCAGCAGTTCCAGGCTGCGTGGAGAACTCAGAACACTGTAAGGTTAGGCTTATGCGGGGATAAGTTTAGCTTGTCAACTTTTAAATACAGTGAATCTACGGTTTTAGCTGGAATTCGAGTGTTTTGGATTACGTTTTATGAAAGGGGGGGGGGGTGTTATCCCCATGGTTACGATCCACAAACTTTGATCTTTTTAGTACCATCGTTGTTACTGTTATGAGTGTTATAATGATTGAATGTCACTGATTTAACGAAATTTTGATTTAGTTTCTCTTATTAGCACTTTTTCATGTAGTAGGTCTGAACATCACCGACACTAACTTTAACATTATGAGACACTTTAACATTTTGTTAATATAAAGCATGAATCATAGAAAGGGGCCTGGGCCAGTGCATTGCTCCTTTTTCTTCATTTTCTGGCAAATAAATGTAGGCATGGCAAGGCAAGGCAGCTTTATTTATATAGCACTTTTCATACACAAGGCAGACTGAAAGTGCTTCACATATAAACATTGTCATAAAATAAAATAAAATAATAGATAAGTAAAAAGAAAACATATGCAAAGAAATGAGTAAAATAGAGAAAATAAAGGAAAAGTTAAAAAGGCCCACCTTTGTCGTTTTTGCAGGTCACATTTTGTAAAAAAGAACGCTATTACTGTGCATGTGCACAGTTTGAAACACAAAACCTTGTTCTTGCATATGGGTATGCATTTGTCCTTTGTCTTTCCTTGGGAATTTGCCCCAAATCCAAAGTACTTTTAAACAGCACTCATACCGTTTTCTTTCTCTTCCAAAACCGGTCCCGTGTTGGTTAAATTTTAGCTATCACCATCACACAGAGCAATGAGACTAGTGCCGAATTACTGCCAGAGACCGCACTGCAAGTTAGTGAGAGGAGGCGTGGCTATGTGGGCAATGATTTGTGTCAGTTAATTTGCTGAGTGTGTTTTGGTTTCACTTCACACAAAAAGTTGATCAGATGAGGTGACTTATTGGAAGTTGGATGGACACCGCGTCTCTAGCCCACTGTTTAATTTCTCCTCAATTCTTAATTATTCCCGCAAGCAATCAGCGGAAAAGAATATGATCTCTAAATTATTATGGACAGTAGACTAAACGCTATGGACTACAGTTAGCCGCCTCATTCCAAGATCCTTTTGTGTGAAGTGAGAAAAATTATCCCTCACACTCAATTTTTCTGTCTCCTCCAAACTAAACAAGCGGCGTCTCTGCGGAGCTGTCATTTTCTTAAATGAGCCGCAGCAATGTTTCAAATGAGCTTCTAACGCTGCCCTCTTCCGATTGGCCCCGCTCTCTACACACGGTCAACTTGCAGTAAGCATGCTTCGTGTTTCAATTCAAACACAGGTCGTGCCGCGGTTAGAGCCACTGCCTGTCACTCGGAGAGTGTATGTGTGCGAGTCGGAGGCAGAACGGAAGAGATAAGCAGAGTTACGAAATAGCTGTCACGGCTCGAAATGGCTGTTATCTCAAATGGCACATTTTAATCTGATCGGTTAACCGGTATTAACCGGTTAATGAGGCTCGGTGGTCGGTCAAGAATATTTTACATTTTCGCCATCCCTACTAGGGACCGGTTCATGTAATGTCAGCTGGAACTAAAACAGTAGCAGGAATGTGACTTTTAATTCTGCAGGATTTAATTGGATTGTTCAAAAGTGTGTGTGTGTCTATGCAAAATATTTAAAGCAGATGCTTTTAGCAGATGCCTGTTTAATACTAATACCATAATATTTGAGTTGTGAAACTAACAAACTAGTTGTATAATCTCAGCAATGTGAGTCTTATTGAGATTTATGAAGTGTATATGGTCCCCCAAGCATGTGTTTGTCTCTGGCTCTCTAACCAAATTGACATCCTATGTATCCTGCAGCGCTGCAGGACAACAGAATCCAGATTCTTCCTCGGCAGCTGCAGGCTCGGGGGCCCAGAGAGGCTCTAAAGATCTTCCCACACGCCGCAAAGACGATGCCAAACAGCCCGCCAAGAAGCCCAAAGAGAATGCTCTCTCCCAGTTTGACCTCAACAACTACGCCAGTAAGGGACCATGCTTTGTTCTCTTCTTCAGTCTGATCATTTAATGTGTCATTTGGTCACAAATTAACTTTTACAATTTTGTATTGAAATAATGGCAAAAACAAATGGCCATTTTTCATTATATAAACATCATCATCCTATCAAAAGGTCAAATCATTGCAGGTTTAATGATGGACACTGTTTTGTTTGATTAGGACTACATCTCCCTACATCTGTTACTATTTATCCGAGCAGTGCACTCTCAGTAAAAGCCAAATGTTGGGGTGCTGTGTTTGTGTGTGAGCCTAACTCGGTCTCCCCCCACTTCAGGTGTAGTAATCATAGACGATCACCCTGAGGTCACCACCACAGAGGACCCTCAGTCCAGTGCAGTGGATGACGGCTTCACCGAGGTGGTGTCTCGAAAGCAGCAGAAACGACTGCAGGATGAGGAAAAGCGAAAGAAGGAGGAGCAGACCCCTCAGGTGAAAAGATGGCGGATGGCTCTTATGTTACTTACGCACATCTCTCTTTGGGTTAGTGATAAAGTCTTAACACCAGCTGTTCTCTTGCAGAACTGGGGTAAGAAAGGCTCTGGAGAGAAGGGCAGAGGAGGTGGGGGAAAACTGCCGCCAAGATTCGCAAAGAAACAGTCATCACAACAGAACCACCAACAACAACAAAACTCCCAGCCTCAGCCCTCGCTGGTTGCTTCTGTATCTAGTGCCCCCTCCCAACCCCAGGCCCCCATCTCTGTTCCCCAGCACCCTCACCCAGCCCTCTCTCAACCGACCACTGTCCACCTACCTCTGGAAGGAGTTGTGGCCCCTCTGCCTCCCATCGCCTCCCCTGCCGTGGACTTCACCTCCAAGAGCCTGCCGCCGGCCCCCTCACAAGCACACAGCACCCTCGGTACGGAGCTTTGGGAGAACAAGGTTTCCGGCTCCACTGGGCTCCCTGATGTCAAGAAACGTGAGTAAAAGGGTGAATACACTCCCCAGTGTATTGACTTGGTCTGTAGTTTAAAGTGTGTATAACCTAGCGGCATCTAGCAGTGCAGTTCACAATTGCAACAAGCAGGAACCCCACCCACCCATAGTTTTTCCAGCAATGTAAGAAAAGCTGCAGTGTCTTGTACTTGCCTGTAAGGTCCTGGTAGGTAGTTATGTCAACGTCGGTATTGAGAAGCCAAGTGTAAAATGAGGAGGTTCTTGATATATTTATGAATTGTATTAAGATTAGTCTGTAAAACCAGGGTTAGCTTACAGGTTGGATAGCGATTGGGTAGTAAACCCAAAATCATTTTGTCTTATTTGATTTTCAACATGTTAATCTAATTTTGCTCAAACACTTAACTTAATTTTTGAGAACTGGTGTAAAGTCCTATTTTTTTTTTTTTTTTTGTGTGTGTGTGTGTGTGTGTGTGTGTGTGTGCGTGTAGGGGGAGTTTAGTGTGTGTGTGTGTGCGA
>OOFH01008690.1:2270-12929 GCA_900323355.1 Merlangius merlangus
TCCTCCCCCCCCCCCCCTTTCCACACACACACACACACACACATCCCTCTTTGAGAACTATGTGTTTTGGGGCTCTGAGAAATCCCGTTTCTGAGAGACGGCTGACTGAAAAAAACCCTTGACTCTTTAACCTTAACTTCTTTAATTTAGTTCGCTTTGTATTTCCAATAATTTCAGTGAGTATGATACGCTATGATTATGATCACACCCTGAGGGTCTCTGAGGACATGGGAGACTGTCCCAGATGTCTTCTTTGGGCTGGCTGGCATAATCTGAGATGTAATATGAGATTTGCTTTGAGATGCGATATCTGAGATGAAATAGAGATGTGAAGTAAGATATGTGATATGTGATGTGATATATTAAATGCTATACCTGGGATGTGTGAGATGTGTTATCTGTGATGTGCCATTAGATGAGAAATCTGAGTTTGGATGTCTAAGATGTGTTTTAATTTGAGAGGTGGGATGAGATCTGATATTTTTTGGGTTGGTCTGTCGATGGGCTACAGCCAATACAGCGACGACCATAAGATTCTACATCTGAAGCTGATTCCCCTAGCGTTAAGTGCTAGCAGCGTAGCATACCATGTGGCAGGTCCACGTCAACAAGCTGTGCTGACCTGTGCTGTTATTAACCTCTCAGATGCTCTGTTCCCCATGGCGTGTACAGCCAAATGGTTCTCAGCAGGGGGCTTCTCTCGTCTTAACCCCACATCATAATTCTACAGTGCAGGGGCAATAATGCAACCGCTACAACCGCCTTGTCTGCACTCCCAGCAGATGTCCTGTTGTTTTTTCTGTGTCGACATTAGGCTGGTTCTCCTCCTCCATGTAGCTCCTTGGTAAACCTTTTAGCACCGTGTTGTACCTCCTTGCTCCTTGTGCTATCTGCTAGATCCTCGTTATACCTGCTAGCTCCCTGTGCTGTCTCTCTGTCTGTCTGTCTGTCTGTCTGTCTGTCTGTCTGTCTGTCTGTCTGTCTGTCTGTCTGTCTGTCTGTCTGTCTGTCTGTCTGTCTGTCTGTCTACTGTGTTAAAATGGTGTGCTACTTTGCACTCATTGGCAGATCCATTATGCAATAGTTGGTTGTTATATTTCATGCAAACCTGCTGATTCATGATGGGATATCCCTTTCTGCAGCAGTCTCATCTCAATCCATTCAGTATTCTCAATGAACCTAGAAAAGGTATGTTATGTAACAGGAGATTTATTTTACGAAATCACGCAAGTTATGTCATGAAATCAGGTGATTTATGTGATGCAGTCAGGTGAGCTATGAGGTCAGCCGAGTTAGGTTTTACAATCAGACGATTTATGTTATTAAACCAGGTAAGTTATGTTATGAAATCAGGCAAATTTATTGTATGAAATCAGATATGTTATGTTATGAAATCAGGTGATTTATGCAATGAATGTCTGTGTGGTGTGTAATCGAATGTTTAACTCAAGATGTTCAATTCCGGAAGTGGTGCGTTTGACTCTTTGATACCGTATTTTACATGAACAGTAGAATACAATATGACTGGCCTGTTACTACCCTCTGTGAGAACCTGTTGGTTTGGAGGTCAGGCTTTGTCCAACTGAAAAACCTGCTTCACCCAGAATATACAAGATCAACTCTGGTTCAACCACAAAGCAGTGCCGCCTTTCATGCTTTTTTATCTCTTATCATAAAATGAACGAATCTCTGCTTAAATCCCATTGCTTTGGTCAAAAGGGTTTTGGAAATCAGATATGTCTCCCAGATATCTATGCAGGTGAATAGAGAGCTGGTATATGTAATATGTTGATTTAGAGTTCTGATCTTTCTACATTGAGCATTGAGCATTGAGCTCTTTTTAAACTCAGCTATATCCTAAAATAAATACTATACGATATACAGTTAGATTTAAGCGCTTGGAAAACAATTAAATAAATCATGGATACCAGTGAATGCGTCATTTAAACATGCACTTTCCAGATCCATCACTTTTCTCTCAAATTATTTGAGCTTTTAAACTCTAAAGAATAAAAGTAACCACCCACGGCTCAAACATCCCTGGGCTGTTTTATTTAAATCAATATATTCTGCGGATAAAGGGAGATAAGATATTGATGCAAGCTTTGTCAGGGCATTGCGTTTAGGGTGAAGAAGATGCGACACAAATTGTGATTTTTTTTAACAAGTTGTGAGCCATAGCAGAGTTTTGTGACTTGAAATAACTATACGACCATAACTCAAAATTGCAATATCCCATTTCTGCTCTTCAGTTTTATACCTTATAAAAACTGATCATAACCTAAATATGATCTTGTCAAAATGAATCACAGAGGCAACATTTCGATTTTGTCCTTTTCATCCTGGCAGTGTTAATGCCATGCTCTACCTGTGGGAATCAAATCCATTACACTGGCAGTGTTAATGCCATGCTCTACTATGTGAGCGAGACAGGTAATCAAATCCATAACATTGGCAGTCTTAATGCCTCGCTCTACCTGTGGGAATCAAACCCATAACCCTGGCTGTATCAAAGTCACTGGTCTAGTTGAGCTAGACAGGTCCCACAATAGCGTAACAGTATGGGCCCTATTTTAACGGTCTGAAAAGCGACAAGCGCAAGTAGCTTTGTGGGCAGTTCTATGGCAATGTTGCTATTTTACGATTTTGATTAGGAAGGAAGGCCCATGCAAGTGAATGGAGCAGTCTACAGCATTGGGAAGAGCCATGTAATAAGTAAGGGATTATGTATAGAATGCCGGTCATTATCGGGAAAATAAACCCAGACAGGGTGAACAGGACCCCGACGCGCAGCGAAGGTGTCTTGCTTCCCACTGATGGGGCTTGATTTCGATAATGACCGGCGACGTTCTATACATTATCCCGTTTATTACACGGCTACGTGCCAAAACGGAAAAATTACTTCACATGGTGTTTTTACAATTTATTTGTTACCAGCATTCGTAGTGTTCATCAGCAGAGAAATAGTCCATCCGTTGACGTCGCTTAGCAACCGAAGACGCTGGGATTGAAAAGTTACAGGACTACTTGAGGAGTGATACCAAAGAGGTCATTATAGGCAAAAAGTCCTTTGTTCTCCATGACAGCGGTCAATTATAGGCTACTTACTTAGCAACGGTGAATTATCATCACCGTTCACAATTCACCGCCGGATGTTGTGAAGAGCCCATGCAATGGAACGGAGCGTTCCACGGCATTGGGAAGACCCGTGTAATAATCCATAATAATTAAACTTGATTATTTTATTTTTTTTACAAGTGGTGGGTACAAAATTAATCTTGACGAAATCTGGTGGGGACGCGTCCCCGGCGTTATCGACGCCTATGGCGCAAACATATTCTTTGCTCAAACGGCGGAGCTAAGCGCTGTAACCCTAACCCTAACCCTAACCCTAACCCTATGTTCTTAAGTGATGGTAAAAAACCCGAAAGACAGCAGTTCAAACCGTACTTACGGTTTACGGCATTTCTGGACAAGACCGGGTCGAAAATGATTAACCAGACGATAAACTGTAAATATCAGCTGATCGCGCGCCTGTAATCTAAACAGAGAGGCGTGGCGGAGTATCGTAACCATGACAAGCGTCCTCCCGTTTACAGGAGGACGCTTGCGGGTAAAAACTACCAAATATGTTATCGGAAGTGCCTTTCGTTTAGACGATGAAGACTTTTTTGGGGCTAAAAAACGCAAAATTCTGAAACCACCCTCCAGAGTGAAAAACCTGAACACGCTCCGCCGTAGCATTTTCGTCTACACTGCCAAGAAGCAAAACTCTACTCAAATCTGCTCACGTCGCGTACGCGTTTACGTCACATACAGCACCACTAGGGAAATAAACAAACATGTTGGATTATTTCCATGCGTCAGACCGTCAAGCTGCTCTGGCAGCTCTAATAAACTTACAGGAGTCTTTCCACGAAATGTACAGGATATTTACAGATAGTAGGCCTATTACTGAACAGAGATTAATCTGTAATCCTGTTTGGGTTTTCGCGGCGCAGATAAGAGAAGAAGGAAGATTCTACGCATGTGATCAGACATGGTGGTGTTGTGTGATTGTGTATCACAGCACCACCTAGCCGCCTGACATGCATACCCATTTGAAATCCACACTGTTTTGTGTCACTGTATGCACGCAGATTTCCTCCCGAAAATGCTTGTCTAAACGCGGAATAAAAAGTGAAGACGTGTCGCCACTTTTGCTTCTTCTGTTCAGACCGTCATCATGTAAACGTAGCCTGAGACGCAATCACAAAGTCGAATTGGCAAAGAAACAAAAACACAAGACCACAACCCCGACGACAGCAGGACAGACCTAGATTACAACCGATTGTTCTGTCTCATTTAATTTTCTAGTATATATTTTTTATTCATTGAACCTTTTACAGAAATTACAGAACAGCTGGATACATATTTATTTTGACATTATTTTCAATTTGAACATTTTCTATTTTTTTATTTGAACGTTTGTGTACTGTGTAGTTTAAGAGTTTTGAAAACTCAGTTACCGCGTTTTTTTTTAAATGCCAAATAAATGCATTTTATCTCAAACTCAAAATCATTTGAAGAATCGTGATTTCAATCTTGACCAAAAAAATCGTGATTCTCATTTTTTCCAAAATCTAGCAGCCTTACGCAATACATTAACAAACATTGTTTCTTACCAGTATTGTATGCATTATCGTTATCGACTTGTGTTCCTAATATGCATGTGTCCACATTGCCATGGGCTGTATTATGCGTTACGTGTTTAGTTTGCGTGTGTTTTAAACAGATGGACGCACACACGCACGGCCGCTTTCATTAATTATTTTACATACACGCGCACCCGCATTCATTCATTCTTTTTAACACTCACTCGCGGTAAAACAATGTTTTCTCACGATTAAAAACTCATCAATCCTAAAAGTTATTGGCTTGTACACGATGTCTGTGTCAAGAAAATATGTGTTTGCTGTAAAACATTACACCTTGGAACATATCGTGTTGGGTAAGTCTAAAAACAAGGAGTCTGTTAAACCTTAATGACAATGTATGTTGCCAGCTATTAAGGTCTGAGGAATAAACCAGGGAACAGTTAGGGATACCTCTAATATCACCGCCTCAATATCTCCCACTAGGACACAAGCCGGGGCCAAAGTGGAGAAGACACACTCAAGGAGAAATACACGAGGATAAAGACACCTTTTCAATATAACAGCGTAGCCATTTGTTGGTTGGGTTAATGGCAACCGATATAGAGCTACAGCAACTATTAAAACCAACACCCCACACACAAGCCTTTGTGCTGGAATTACAACCAAATTCCTCCAGGGAAGACTTGACTCTGCTGCTCTGAATATTTGTCAGGCTTCAGCGGCCACCGTTCCACAAGCCTGGCTCACACCCTGGCTCACACCCTGGCACACACGACGCGGCACAAAGCAAACATTATGCACGGCTTTCAACGCTTGGTAGCAGAGCGCTGTCACAGAAGAAGCTAGGAAGCTAGACATAGGCCCCTTCCAAATAATATTGGCAGTTAGAAGTGAAGTAACTTTAACTAACTTGCACCGAGGCGCCAAACGGATCGTTATACCGATGGGATGAGGAATCACTATGAATTAGTAATTTATCAACCTTCTATCTGCCAAGCTCTCTTACTAGGCCTCTCTCTCTTTTACTAACGTCAAACAAATGTCCCGGGAGGAAGTGATTCATTAAAAAAACATCCACCCATTGTCTTACAACAAAGAAGTCTGAGATGAGTGTGGTCTGAAATTAAAAGAGAGTTGGAGGAGGTACTTCGGCGCTATGAAAAAGCCCTTGCCGTGGGGAGGTATCCTGCTTGATCCTATAGGAACACTCATTCCGGTTCAGAATAATTCCTCTGGCTGCTGCTGCGTGTTTTAATGCGACAGCGACCCTCCGTCTGAGAGGAAATAGGACTGAGGGTCCTTGAAGGAGCCATGGAACAGATTACTATTTACAACCCCCCTCACAGAGACACTCATCTAATTAGTAAGGTCCCATGCCTTCCATCCGTGAAAGGCACCCCTCGTTCTTTTGTCTCTCCCTGTCTCTCCATCTCTCTCCCCCTCTGTCTCTCCCCCTCTCCATCTCTGTCCCCTGATCTAGCTTCCTCCTCTCTTCTCTCTGTCCCTCCGTCTTTTTTTGCCTTTGTCTCTCCTTCTACCCCTCTCCCAGTCTCTCTCCATTTTTGCCTCTTTGTTCCTCCCTATCTGTCCCTCAATTTCCCTCTCTCTCTATCGCCCACTCTCCATCTCTCGCTCTCTCCATCTTTCTCTCCTTCCTCTCATCTCCTGCAGCAGACGGACTCCCTGGACGCCCAGTCTTGATACATCTGTCTCCATTAAAACAATACATAGGAGAGAATATCTGGGGCCTGTGCACGTAGATGACCAGATTGTGCTGCAGATTGCACAATTACTTTGCATGTCAAAAATTTATTAGCCACCACAATGTTCGTTAATGTAGCTCTGATGTACATTGCCAGCAAAATTCCTTGTTGTTCTTTCTCCTATAGCTCCCAGTGTTGCAGGTGGGAAACCGCCATCATGGCGATGTCAATCTGATGTCTTTGAAAGAACAAAGAACAAATTACAACTTGAATATAACTATATTAACATTACATTGTGCACTACCAGGTACAACTTAGGGATAACTTATATTATTACTACTAAAACAAACTAAGAGAGACAAATCACAGATTTTAATCCACTATCAGGGGAAAAACAATGCAGGTTTTAGGGTTAGGGTTTTTCCTACACAGACATGAGTTAGCGATACACTAGTTAGAAACGCATTAGTTAGAGATGCATTAGACAGAACTACAGTAGTTAGCGATACACACGTTACGTACATTCCAGATACCTTTGTTGTATTTGAATTGGTTAGAGACACATAAGTTAGATAGACAAGAGCTACTTTAGTGCTACATTAGTTAGAAATACATTAGTAAAGGATGCAAAAGTAACATATAACTGAGACATAGTCTGTTCCACATCAACCTGTCCACCTCAGACTTTGTCCAAACAGAGTCCTGCCTCCTGCAGAACTGAACTGATGACTCCGCAGTGGTTGGATGCATCAGGGATGGTGAGGAGAAGGAAAGAGTATAGGGCTGTGGTGGACAGCTTGATCACCTCGTGTGAGCTCATCCACCTGCAGCTCAACATAAGTACGACAAAGGAGCTGCAGGTGGACCTGAGGAAATCGGGGACTCCTACTACACCCCTATCCATCCAGGGCGTGGATGTAGACATTTTTCAGGTGTACAAGAAACTAGGTGTGCATTGGACAGAAGGCTTCACGAAACAGAGAACACCAACCTAGTCTACAAGAAGGGCCAGAGCAGACTCTACGTCCTGAGGAAGCTCCAGTGATTTAAAGTCTCCAGTAGCATGCTGCGGATATTCTAGAAGCATGTTTTTATCACCACACCTGGTCTACGCTGTGTTGCGTTGGGGCAGCAGCATTAGGGCTGCAGACTCCAACAGACTAAAAAACTGATCAGGAAGGCCCATTCTGTTCTGGATATGGATCTGGCCCCCCTGGTAGTGGTCACAGAGAGCAGGAAGGTGTCAAAACTCCTCTCTCTCCTTGACAATGACTACCTTTAGCTCCACAGAGTGCTGTCTGAGCAGAGGAGAATGTTCAGCCAGAGACTCTTGGCAGAGAGGAGATCCACAGAGCGCCAAAGGAAATTCTAAATTCCTGTTGCCGTCATTCTCGTTAACTCCTCTCAATCCTGAGAGTGAATGTGTCACTCTGAACTGTTCACTATTGATTTAAGTCAGGCACTTTGAGGTCAGCCATTTAACTTTTTATCATATCGAGATGACTTGTGCAATATAACTGCAGTAAACCTGTGAAACTTGTATTCCCTTATTCAGCTTCAGTTACATATATACTCTTATTCTAGATATGAGGGTTGGGTATTGAACTTGTTAAGGGTATCGAACAAATCTCGTCAATACTACCGAATACCTATTTAAGGCAAATCAATCTGCCACATTTCGGTACCTGAAAGGCTGAGAGCGAATCTGGTGGGTGAGTGAGCACGTGGAGTCTGAAGTGTGGTTGTTTACACTTGTTTACAAAACTGGATGCATGCAACCATTGCCTCAATAGTTTTAATGAAAAATGCAAAGCTGGCCAAGGAAACACATCTATCCTGAGAAACACTGGGTCAAACACAGAATATATCTAAAAGCCAGGGAACATACCTTGTTTGATAACCTTAAGTTTGATAGCCCTGCAGCAGCCACAGATAACGTTACCACACTTGCAGCCAGAGGTGAAGAATTTCAACCCTCAAAAAACGGAGGCATCAACAACTTGATTGACATCTTCAGGTCTTAAGCAAGTTGAATAGGTTGTTGTTGGAGATAACTGGGCTATTTTCACTGTCTTGGTTGACGTCCGCTTCACATTTTTACTTGTTTACATTTTTCCCGTGATAGCTATCACACCGACAATCCAAACATGATATTTAGTAACATTCAGAAGTATAAGGTTTCAAATTGCAAGGCATATAAATTGTTAATTACAACTACATTGTGGTTATTGTTGTTATCATCAGCTCGTGGGCCATGTCCGTTTCACTCTTGCTTTCATTGATAGGACACCCAGTCACACTCTACACTTTTCCTGTCACAGTGGGAGCCCCAGAGGTTACACCCTTCAACCTGTCTCAAAAGACGTCATTTCGCCGCAGCAGTCACTCGCTGCTACGACTCCTAGAGCTTGCGAAGGGTATCACACGTGCTTCCTCCGAGACAACAGTGTTCTCACGCTACGGTGACAGACTGTGACAGGCTGGAGGTTCTAGAGACGGGTTGAGGAGGAG
The DNA here is from genome assembly GCA_900323355.1 of Merlangius merlangus. Taxonomy (NCBI): domain Eukaryota; kingdom Metazoa; phylum Chordata; class Actinopteri; order Gadiformes; family Gadidae; genus Merlangius; species Merlangius merlangus. The sequence goes on from OOFH01008690.1 coordinate 11,122, forward strand.
GAGAGGGATTTTATTTTGTGTGGTGTGTTCAACTTTTTAAATAAATAACAATGATGAAATTGAGAAGGCTTATTTATTACAACTGAAATTACATTTATGTTATTACAGGGGGAGTCAAGTAATGGATAAAGGGAACGTTAAGTGTACTGAATTCCAGGTTCCTACCATTCCTCATTTTACTACATTGTGCAGATTGTGTAAAGTTAAAATATTTGTATTCATTCAGTATTTTGTTTTTTCAATGCTAGTTCTGTTTATTTTATTCTATATTTTCTTTGATGTTGAGCTGAGCAACTCTCAAACACAAGTCCTCCGGGATCAATAAAGTAATCTGTATCTAATGTATTATATTAGATATTTATTGCATGCATTGTATTTTGACTATATTGTTACTTTATGTCGAGCACATTTTAATTTCCTCACTAGTAAATGTGTTATACAGCTTGACTTGACTAGCAATTAGTTTGAGTTATATTAGTTAGAGATACATAATAAATAAAATTAGTTTATATACATGAGTTAGAGATCAATTAGTAAGTGATACATGAGATAAATATACTTCAGAGATAAATTAGGTAAAGATACATTAGTTATAGTTGCATCATTTAGAGAATGATTAGGAATGCAGTCCAAGATGCATTAGTGAGTCTCGTCCCTCACTCCAAGGGGATACACACATTGTGTTAGGCCGTGGTCACCTCAGCCCAGACAGCTTAGTCACACCAAGAAATTGACAGAGGATATTTTCACCCCTTGTGTCTTATCATCTGTACAATATTATCATCTGCTGCTGAGAAATAGCGTTAGAGATCCCGCCAATGGCCAGGGATTAAATGCCAGCATCTTTTTATTGAATACCCCCCCCTCACTGCCCACCGCCTTCTCCCTCTGTCCTCTCTGGCCAGTAATCAGCCGTACTTTTCTATATGTCTAAATGTGTATAAGTCTGAATGCACATCTCCCAAAGGGGTGTTGGAAGAGAGGAAAAGAGAGAAAGAGAGAGAAAACAAGGGCAATTACAGTGAAAATAAAGAAAGAGAACAATTGCTTTATGTAGGATGCTCTAATATTTTGTGTGTGTGGGCACATTTTTGCCTGTGCGTTTTGTGTGTCTAATGGGTATTTGTGGGTTTGTTTGTGTGTATGTGAGTGTGTATGCTTGCGTGCATGTGTGTGCATGTCTGGTGAAATAGCGTTGGTGCATGCGTTTGCGAGCACCTAAATGCGTTTGTGTGTGAGAAAGCATGGGTGGGGGCGCCCCGATGGCTCACCGGGTAGAGCGCGCATCATATAGACTCAGTCCTAAACACAGCGTCCCGGGTTAGAGTCCTGCGCGTGGTCATTTGCTGCATGTCCTCCCATCTATCTCCCGTGACGTGAAAGAGCAGAATCCCCTGCTCCTGAGCGAAACCATATGCACGCTGACCTTCCACCGTTTGTTTGAGTTCTACGATTGCATTGTCGCCATGGAGACATTTTCCCAGTTCTCACTCTGTTTAAGTTAGCGAGATGTTGTAACAAACTTGATATAATTTGCGTCTCCACCCTCTGGTTAGGTTTGAGCTATTTGGAATGCATGTCCAATCTTCCTCTCTTTTCCCTCTATAATAAAGCATTAAAATGCAAAAAAAAAGAAGAAAGCACAGGTGGGTGGTCACGACTAAGCTGTACGGGCTTGTTCCTCTTTAGGGGGTCATTTCATTTTTGGACCTCCTATTGATACATAACGTACAAACAGTCGGAGGCCACTCAAACCAAAGTGCACTTCACAGAAAAGCATGTCTTCTTTTGAAGGGAGCCGCAAACTT
>OOFH01008714.1:3483-18936 GCA_900323355.1 Merlangius merlangus
AAAACGTATTTTCTATTAATATATTAATGTCGATTATTGAACACATTTCATTTTTGTTGAAAAGGGCAATCTCTTATAATTGATAGGCGCATCCATCTATGTTACCGGTAGAGGGCCCCATTGACCTTAGAGCAAACTTTCATTTCATATCTGGTTTTTTTAAGCGGTCTTAAATGGAAGGCTAAGCACTATATTTATTTAAGTTTCTCAAAAATATTAAATCTATTTCATATATATATTTTTGATTTTTAATACTATTTAACCTTAACCAAGTCTCATCCTGGTCTGTCATAAGCAAAATAAAATTGGTACAGCTAATTAACAAACGCGATACTTATTACTTAATCAATTTGAACAATGGATTGTTTTTTCAATTAAATGTCAAACGTGCAACGTCCAACCTTTTACATACAATGTCCAACGTCCAGGATCGACCATGGGGAGTTATACAAACTCCCCATGTTTTCCCATTGAATTGAAGGAATGCTGCCAATCCCATTGGTATTCTGAGCCGGATGCAGTCCAGTTTCGACTTGTCCTTGCCTGCTCCACCTATCGTGGGAGCTGCTGCAAGTGTTGGCTTTCTCACGTACACGACGTGACGTGCATGGTAGCCAACTGGCACTGGCAAAGCTGCACACACCGCATTTCTCTATTTTGCTGACAAATGATTTGTCCAATGGTTGCTTTAGTTTATTATGATTTCCATGCATATACAGGCTGTTAAATGAGCACAGTATTACAGATGCCTTTTCCCAATCCCTTTGCTCTATGATCTGTCGTGGTTCATTCCTCACTGGGAGGGACCTGAAGTGCATCACCACCAGTCGTCGTTCATGAAACATGTTGTGGTGAACAGCTTCGGGTCGGGTTGATCCATCATACAGTTCTCAGTCAAGTCGACCGTCTCCTTGGGGTTCCCTTTAATCGTGGATGTGCGCTTCCATTCGTAAAGTAAGTATGATTATAGAGGCTCAACCCATTTTGTGTATTGTTGTTCAGCTCGATTGTCTGCCCGGTTTACTGAACTGAATGCGGGTTAAATTTGCAAGGTAGCCCGACCTATCCACCAGGGTCTTCCTTTTGGACAAGCAAAGCCTTAAATCACAATACGTGCTGGATTAAGATCATCTTAATGTCTTGGTGGCATGTGGCGCTGCAGGAAAATGAAAAAAGGGTGGAGGCGAGGAAGCAGCCCAGAGCAGAGCAGGCTACTAAAAAAGTAAAAGTTAAACCAGTTGATTTGCTGATTTTATTTTAAGATCAAATCCCTCGGGCTTCACAAAGCAGCTTCAAGCGGTTTATAAAGTCTCATTTTACATCCATGTGTGTTTTGACAGCTCATATGTTGTGTTGTAGACCTAATGTTCACAAAAACGAGACGAGTACATAACTCAATGAAGTCCATTAAAGAGGCAAACTGATAAGATAACAATTCATTGTAACGCAGTACAATGGGACAGGTTTTAGTAAAACAATGGTACTAAAGTGAAAGCAAAGAGTGGATTCAGCGTCTTGTTGCTTGTTTTGTGATCATGGTATACATTAATTTGTTTCAGTATTTGCGTGTTTACCTTACATTTTGACTTGGAATGGTGTTTTTTGACAATTTAATCTTATTTTGCAGTATGTAGAATATATTAAAGTATGGCAGTAGCCACAGTATTCTACTTGTTGATAAGGCATTGGCGATCCTCCAGCTTCAACATCAGTCCTAACATCAGTAGATGGTTGTCGATTAAAAATGACGTGGTGCTTTTACCTCGCTTCTGGTGGCAGGCAGTGGCTAAGGATGTAGAGCAGGTTGACTGGTAACCGGAAGGTTGCTTGTTCGATTCGCGGCCCCTCCTAGCTGAGTGTGTCGCCTCACTCTGACTGCCAGCTCCTGACGAGCTGGCAGTCGCCCTGCGTGGTTAACCCCGTCGTCGGTGTGTGAACGGGCGAATGGATGATGTAAATGTGTGCAGAACTTAAGCTAAATACATTGTATGTATATAGAACGTGTCGAGCATGACTCTGCTGACCTGTACCTTGGTGTCGACAAACTAGACACTCAGGTAGATCGTTTATAGGCTAGGCCTACTAGTTATGCCAACCTCATCAGCCTCCCAAGACACTTCAAAATAAGCGTAGACGTGGTTGTGTTATGGTGTAGAGACGGAAATCCAAAATGATATTGATCGTTATTTATCTTCCTAATGTCTTGTAACATTTGACATACAACCTGTAATATGAATGGATATGAAACCTAAGTAAACATCACTAATGAATGGGTCAATGGAGCATGCAAGACAAGAGCATAGGCACCGCAGCCTATGGGATGTAATTTCAAACGGCTGTCAATCGACATGTTAATTCAGACATCAAGAATGGGATCAGGGTTAAAGGATTGGAAGATACGGTGAACCACAACGAATCCTATGTAATGCCATCCTGTATGAAAAAGACTATATTACTCAAAGACGTTGAAGAGGGAAGATGCCCTGATTTGGCTGTTGAAAACCACTCCATTCTATCTATGCACACACACACACACACACACACACACACACACACACACACACACACACACACACACACACACACACACACACACACACACACACACACACACAACCCTATAGTATCCCTCATTGTTTGATTTTGACAGCAGACCAGCAAGTGACTGGAGCGATGGCGAGTGCTGATGGGAACGAGATCGAGCCCCCGGCGGTCCGCTCCGTGGCCCCCACCCTGGACATGAGGCGCTTCTCCAAGGACCAACACAACCTGAGTCCAGAGGAGGTGGACGGCCTCATGAATAACAGTGGTGAGCAGAACAATTATGAAATGCTCCTGCATTGACGCTCAATAAAAAAGCTTGGAACACTCAAGAAGGCTTTTACAAACTTCACCAACTAACATGTTTCACAGATTTAATGGCTGCTATTCACAGATTGGACAGGCGCACTTGTAACGGATGCTGTTGTTAACCAGCCCAATTTGCAGGATCACGTTGAAATTGGTAGACAAGTTTATTGTTGTATTTAATATTAATGACTGGAATCGGGTCTGCTTTGAAAGACAGCAGGCTGTGATCGGAAGGCTACAGATTCTGAATCCTAAACCCCTAGTTCCTAAAAGCAACTAATCCTAAAGCACTAGTTGAAAATGTGTTTTGACTGTCCAGTGTTCTTCCTGCGTATCTGTGGAAAATCATGTTTAAAATTGTTCCATAAATGTTGCTATGCATTCCCACCTTAAAGTGAATCAAATAAACCGGATGCATGATGAAGTATTCTTAACTGAGAAATGACCCGTTTTAAACCCTAACTCCCAGAGGGCCGGCCTTTCCTCGTGGTGCACGCCCTGCTGGATGTGAAGAAGATCGGGGTGCCTATACTCATGACGGGAGCCCCCATCACCTGCAGAGTGGAGAGCACAGAGAGACACACGACACGATCCAAGGTAGACGACTTATCTTTACATCTGGAAGGAGCGCGACAGTAGCTCAGGAGGTACAACAGGTCATCAGGTAACGGAACCACCATCAAGGATGCTGGTTCCGTCATCTCTGGTTCGTCCACGCTGAAGTGTCACGGTGTCCCTGAGCAAGACGCCTGAACCACAGCCGCTCCCGACTAGCTGGCCACTGCCATGCAGGGTTTTCAGGGCATTCGGTGTTTGGACTTGAGTATGGAAAATGGGTTAAGGAGGCCCCTATTGTTAAGTGTTTTGAGTATCCACAGTTTAGAGGGTGATATAAAGGCCACTACCGGCACAGCCTTCAGTTATTACCTTACATTCTTTAAGGTATATGTCTTCTTGATAGAGAGATAAGTAAGGTGTGCTGTTAAGTAAGTAGATCTACTAGTTGAGTGATTGGATGGAGTGTTTGAAGCATCATCATCGCTGAGGGGCCATCCTCCTTCTCCTTCATAATAATGAACTTCCAAGACATCAAACCATGGATCTACCTCTGATAATGAAATGCTGGAAATGTTGTGGAGATGAAGTTATTTGTGTTTCACCTATTTAAAAAGTAAACTATCCCAGCAAAGTACTGAATGGATAAGTTCGTCAAAACAGATACATACAGTATGTAATGCTTTCATTGTTTTGCATACTCTCCTTTGACATTGAAGTCAGACTTTGTCTTTCTCGGCGCTGGTTGGCCATCGTCGTACAAGCATGCTAACAAGCTAAACGCTAACATGAACGTGTGGTTCTGGCCAGGTGAGTGTGTGCACCCTGTACACGGTGCGGCTGACCCATGGGCCCTTCACCTGGACGATCAAGAGGAAGTACCGGCGCTTCCAGGAGCTCCATCGAGACCTCTACAAGCACAAGATGCTGATGCACTTCATGCCTCTGGGCAGGTGGGCGGTGCACCTCTCTTGCTTACACGAAAATATGAGAGAAAGATCCAGATAAGCCGCCGACTGACCTGTACAGTGATGTGGTATTTGTTTAAAAGGGATGGGCGCGGCCGCTCCACACTGTGGCTGGCTTTGATTTCTCTCGATGTTTATCCATGGCTGCATTGAATATTCAAAACCGTTTCTCTAGATTTGCAAAGGCGAGGCAACAGCTGCGGACAATGTCGGAGGAGATGCCCAACCTCAACAGCTCCGAAAGGGGTCGGAGAACCTCCAGCAAGCCGGTATGACAAAACATCCAATCACCACGCACCAGTAGAGAGTGCGTGGTGACATTACAGTAGAGAGTCACCGGGACATTACAGAGACACCTGGGACCTGAAGCATATAATCAACAGACCTGAGACCTGAGACCTGATATATACACACAACAGATCTCAAGCACCAAAATGATCCAGAGAAGTGATCCGAGCTGATCCAGGCTTTGATTAGTTGTAGTCCTTGTGGATGAGCTAAGGAGTAATCTTTGTTCCTGGAAATAAGATTTGAAGTATTTTTAACATTCAGTGTCTAACTTCCTCATTATGACTGCAGAAATATCTGGAGGAATACTTGAATGGACTCCTGGAAAATGAGTTCTGCAAGAATGATCACGGCATGGTGAGGACACACACACGCACGCACGCGCGCACGCGCAAACACACAAATACACACACAAGCTGTAAATTTATGTTTTGTTTTTTATTTGTTTCAGCTGGAATTCCTTGATGTCAGTGCTCTTTCTTTCGTCACTGACCTTGGAGCCAAAGGCCTGTAAGAACAGTCGCACTGAGAAAAACAAGACCATGTTTATAACCAAAGCAACATGAGAATACTGGAGAGTGAGTTTGTATGTGGAGTCTCAGAGGACTTATCTTTTGTGTCAGGGAGGGGCCCATCTTCAAGAGGTCCGGCGGTCATCGCATCCAGGGCCTGAACTGCATCGGGCACCACCAGGTCTGCTTCCGCTGGTCCCGGCGTTGGCTGGTGGTCAAGGACTCCTTCCTGCTGTACATGAACCGCGACCACGGGGTCATCTCCTTCGTCCTGCTCTTTGACCCCGAGTTCAAGGTCAAAGTGGGCAACTCTTACACCGACACAAAGCACGGCGTGTGCATCGAAAACTTTACAAGGTAATTTGTTATTTGGTTTTGCTTTCACTTTCTACGGGGAATGCAATTGAGGACTTTGTATGTTTTGTGTGTTCAGATTCTTAGTTATTATTATTCAATGTTAGCTGTTCGATGAACAGATTTTTCCATGGATCGTACCTACAATTGATAGAACCAAACATATATGTACTGTGCTTTCCTCCTAAATAATCCTTCCATGTTTTGTTACGTGTAAAAGAAAATAAATCTAGATTGACTATTTCCATTGATCATGTTCCATTTTCTGACTTCAGGCTAGCCTGAAATAGCTTCACTGTCCTCTCATTAATTCAAAATCTCAATTGAATATCGTTTCTAAAGTTTCTAAAGTTTCCTCTTGCTCCTCCTTGTAGAAACCTGATCATCAAGTGCAGTAATTACCGACAGGCCCACTGGTGGAGCCATGAAATTGACAACATCACTGGGGCCTGTGACTTCCTCAAATGGCAGCGCTACGAAGGCTTCGCCATGCCGCGGGAGAACACCCTCACTAAATGGTGACACACGTGCAGTGTGACGGAGCGGGTCGTCATGGTCCAAGATTGGTGTTTAACGACTACATTTTACTGCCTTCTAAAATGTGTCCTTTACATTGTTTTTTTAAGGTACGTGAACGGCAGCGGTTACTTCTCAGACCTGGCCGATGCCCTCGAGAAAGCCAAAGAAGAGATCTTCATCACTGACTGGTGGTGAGTGGCCAACCAAACCGCATGAACCAAAGTCTACGTTTTCGTCGTTCAGTTTGTGTGAGCTTTTTGGTATAAAAGTGGATTTCTCTCTCTCTCTCTCTCTGTCAGGCTAAGCCCCGAAGTGTTTCTGAAGAGGCCTGCCACAGACACTTACTGGCGTCTAGATGAGATTCTCAAACGCAAAGCAGTACGGTAGCTCTTTTAATCATCTTCTACTAGCCTTCCTTCTTTAATTTTCGACGTTAAGCACATTTTTCTTCTGGTTCTGGTTATCTCTGTGCAGGAGCAAGGCGTCAAGGTGTGCGTACTCCTTTATAAAGAGGTGGAGTTGGCCCTGGGCATCAACAGTGGGCACAGCAAGAGGACTCTGATGGATATGCACCCCAACATCAAGGTCTGTACAATGTCGTCGCTAAACGGCTTCCTTTCCTGCTTAGACTTCCAGGGAATAAACCAATCCCAGAGGCGGAATTCTATGGTTGTAATTTGAGATTATTTGAACCGGTTTAACTACATTTCAACGCCGTCATTCAACCAGTTTTTACCCGCCGCTAAGAAAAGCGCTGCACAAATGACTTGAGCTGAATTGAAATGAATTCAGCCTCAACAGTTGTCAACTTGTCGAGCCCAAAGTCATTCATTTGCTTGCTGAACCTTTCTGAACCTATAAACGGCTGACATTTTGTATTTACTTGAATAGTAGTGAGGTGAATAAACAATAAAGGACACATTTCCTGCTGACCATCCCATCTATGTAATGGCCTCATTGTTTTCGCAATGCAATCTATTGTCTCCCATGTCTTCATCATCATCATCCTCATCAGGTGATGCGCCACCCAGACCATGTGTCTTCGGTGGTCTTCCTGTGGGCCCACCACGAGAAGATGGTGGCCATCGACCAGTCTGTGGCCTTCGTGGGGGGTCTGGACCTAGCGTTCGGTCGTTGGGACAACAGCCAGTACTGTCTGACAGACCTGGGCTCCACGGATCAGAGCAACCATGTGACCCAGGTAGGGGGGAAAGCAAGACTTTTCAGTTAACAGTGAATTCAAATAGATGTCATTAGGAAGTAGGCGGGATGTTAGGCCTTTAGGGTCTAGGGTAGACAGTGGACATGGGGGGGGATCAAACCCTGTAGCTTTCGGCTGGGAGTTGATCACCATGGCTACAACATTATCCAGCCTTCATCTCGACACAAGTGAGAGCTTCAAACACACCAAGGGGCGGAAACACTTAAGTGTTAAGTGTTTTAAGTGTCCTCTAATTACACACACAAGTGTGTTTTCTGGGTGATCTTCAATGACGATGATAAGTGTTTGCTGTTATCTTGTCTATCTATCTCTAAGACAACATTTTCCTTTTGGAGAGGTGAATTTTGATAATTTAGTTGCATAGCAAGATATACAAATTAGCTCAAAACAAGCTTTTTCCACATGCAGAGGTATTTGATACCATCATTTTGGTGCATACTGGCCAGGCCACTGGGCCCAACGCTACATTAGCCTATCCAAGGGTTGTTATACTTCATTCACAGCAGGCAGATTTATACCAAGCACCTCAAATTGAACCGCTCCGACTTCCATACTTTTTTGACGACTGCAAACCTTTAATAATAGTAGGCACCTAATATGAGTCCTAGCGGGAGGGAGAGTCATAGAGGTCCCAGAAGTGCGGATTGCAGGAAGTACTGCAGGTGTCCCCTCCGTAGATTGGTCTTCTTCACCATAGATGACCGAGGGTGGTTCTGACATTTCGGCAGTGTGGAAGAGCATCTTCAACCATGACACCGCCAGGGAGATTGTTCTCCCCAGAAACTGGTTCACCAAAAGTCAAATCTAGTCTAGGATCCTACTGGACGAGCCACTCCTTGATCCAAACAATGAGTTCACTGTGTCATGATGCTTCTCATTCCTAGGGGAATGATGTCCCCGATGGCCCGGCAACAGCCACGGTGTCGGAGCCACCAGAAGACCTGGATCCAAAGGACTTGGCTGAGAACACTAAGCTCTGGCTTGGCAAAGACTACAGCAACTTCATCCACAAGGACTGGGTTCAGCTGGACCGTCCTTTTGAAGGTACGCCCTCGAGAACCTCCAACCTCAAGTTCCCATCTCTATTACGGACACAGAACAACCAACAGTGTATCCTCTGTCCCTTCCTTCCCGACCACAAGATAACATCGATCGGACTCAAGTGCCCCGCATGCCCTGGCGAGACTTTTCCGCAGCCATCCACGGCAAAGCAGCGAGGGACGTGGCCCGCCACTTCATCCAGAGGTGGAACTTCACCAAGGTCCAGCTTCTCTTCTGAAAAATGCTATTTTTTTGTACCCCATGAACGGGAGAATGACAAAATGCTTAGAGATTAACTTCCTTTGTTTTTACGTCTGCATCAGATCTTCAAGAACAAGTACAAAGACGACTTCTACCCTTGCCTTCTGCCGAAGTCCCACAGTACTGCAGAAAAGTTACCCTTCACTGTGCCTGGCTCCGGCAGGGCGAAAGTACAGGTACTTAAAGTGCTGCTGCGTGAACTCGAGCAGGAACGGCATTTATTAATTCCTATCCGACTTGATTGATTCCCACTTAATGACTGCGTCCATTTGAATAGGATTTCATCCAAACAAGAAAAAATATCGGAATAATCAATATGTGAGTGGACTTTATTGTCCGGTCTCTGATCGATACTAATACACTGAAACATGCATCGGGAAGCCGCCCCAATGCAAACACTTGTCGGTTCACAGTCCATCGATTTCACCCCCTAGCAACAGCTCTGACCCGAGGCTTATGGAACCGCAACACAGCACATTATCAACCTGGAGACCACGGCTGCTGCCACAAGGCCACCCTGTCTGCCGGGAGGTCAAACAACACCACCACCATAAACCCAAACCAGCAGTCAGGAAGTGTAGCGGTGTGTTGCACAGCAACACACAAGCTGTTCTCTAATGAGTTCTCCTTGTTGGAGATGTCCCGGGTCACTCCCCAAGGGCAGATTAACAGAGGGCCATTAGGCTGTAAGCAGCTGCAGCACGGAGGAAGACCTCTGGCTCTTCTGAGCAGGAAGTGACTGTAAACTAAAGACCATTGTCGGAAGGCATATGGAACAGGGGTTGGAGCATGGCTAGCCATCTGAGAAAGCAGGAAGGTTACTCTTTTGGGGGTTTGGGGATGGAATAGTTTTGTTCTCGGTGGGATTCTCAGGAATTGGTTTTAAGGCTTGGTTTTGAGATGAGGAACATGATTAAACGGCTGATTAAATGTCGTGTTGTGTTTTTGCAACCAAGCAAAAAAGCTGTTTCAAATACTTAATGAAGATATCAATGAAGAGGAGTACTCGCAACAGCACAGATAAATGTGGACGTGAAACATAATAAACTAGCTTGTCAATATTAATGCTAATGAATCTGCTGATTATAACCCCTTAATGTAAGCCAAAAAACTGCTTTAGAGGAGGAAGTGAGAAAATGGGCAGTCCTTCACTATCCCAAAGGTCAGCAGAGTGGACGATGACTAAGAAAATATGGTTCACTTGACGAGACGCCAGTAACACAGTGCTGTTAGCCAAGGGTTCAAATCAGAACAAACCACACTCTTGCTCACTTTTCTTCCATTCCCCATCCCTTTTGTACGATACCCTACTCTCTTTTTCAAAATGATTCCTAGCTCTACACTTTATCAATCCTCACTCTAAAGTGCTCTATGTTATGGTTAAATCAAACTCAATTCAAATGAACAAAGTTCATGAAGAAAAATGTGTGTTTCCTCTCCTCTGATTGGTGCAGGTGTTGCGTTCTGTGGACCGCTGGTCCGCAGGGACCTGTGAGCAGTCCATCCTGAACGCCTACGTGGACGTCATCGAGAAAAGCGAGCACTACGTTTACATCGAGGTAGTCTGGGAGCCTGGAGTGTCACTCGGTTGTAGCAGAGCCTCTGTGAGGAGAGACGGCACAGAGCGGGGGGGGCCAGAGACTGCCGAGACTATCAGAGCCACGTGAAACTCATTTTTCTGTGTGGTTGAGGCTTTCAGAAACACATTTTAATAATAAGGGTATTTCTACAGTGGCGAGTCTAAACAGTATTGATTGGAAACATTTACAGGCACTTTTATACAGTTTGCCACTGTATAAAACACATACTGGACGAGTATGTGTTCGCTGTTAATAGCCAATTCCACGTTGCGGATCCCGGCTCTATCCACATCATTAGAAAAGATTGCTCTTTTTCCTTGATCGCATAGTGTGTGCGTCTGATCCCTTATACTATTGATATGCTATCATCCATCTTCATCCCTGTGGTCCCCCAGAACCAGTTCTTCATCAGCTGTGCGGACGACAAGAGCGTCTACAATGGGATCGGGGACGCCATCGTGAACAGAATCCTCAGAGCTCACAGGTAACCGCTTGCTTCACCCGGCTGCCTCTGCTGCTGTGTGAAGCTCCTAGACTCTAATGCTGCTGTGTGAAGCTCCTAGACTCTAATGCTGCTGTGTGAAGCTCCTAGACTCTAATGCTGCTGTGTGAAGCTCCTAGACTCTAATGCTGCTGTGTGAAGCTCCTAGACTCTAATGCTGCTGTGTGAAGCTCCTAGACTCTAATGCTGCTGTGTGAAGCTCCTAGACTCTAATGCTGCTGTGTGAAGCTCCTAGACTCTAATGCTGCTGTGTGAAGCTCCTAGACTCTAATGCTGCTGTGTGAAGCTCCTAGACTCTAGTGTTATTGGGTAAGCCTGTTAGCCTGGCTATTGCCAGACCAAGCTCAATCGTAGATTGCGTGTTGGTCTGCTGTCATTTTCTTCAGTACAAGAGGCGTGATTAACGGGCCCAGTTCAATAACTCTGTAGGCAATTGGATAGGCCTTCAACCAATCAGACCAACAATCCAAATGGCGTACTATGGAGAGTGACCGGAAACTAGCCAATAGCACGCCAGGGGGAAAAGCCAGCTCGGCTCCCGTAAAAGCGGATCGGAAGCAGGAAGAAAAGTATTGCTCCTCTCCAGACCTACTGCAGGGCGGATTCAAAACGCAGAACTGGCTGGGGGTGCCGAGTATACAAGTTTAGTACTGCTGTGTTAATACTCGACTGATAATTATATAATAGACTCTAGTTCTACTGTTTGCTTAGTAATACTCTTAGATTGTAGTACTGCTGTTTGATTCAGACTGTAGTTCTTCAATCACAAAGCTAAGATAGATACTGTATCTAAGATAGGTAGCTTTAAATACTGTTTACAAAATGCATTGGAAAATGAAATATACAATTGATTATTCAGGCTTTTCAAACCATGAAAGGCTATTTGAAAAGCCTGAATAATCAATTATATCTTTCATTTTCCAATGCATTTGTGATCAGTCAAAAGAGGACGTATACATATTAATGAGTGACAGAAGACAAAACGTCCCCGTTTGGTATAAAGTAAATTGACCCTGGTGTAAGATGTTTGCTGGGGGTGTGTGCTGATGACTCTTATTAGTGAGCAGAAGACGTACCGAGTGTTTGTGGTGGTGCCACTGCTGCCCGGGTTCGAGGGAGACATCAACGAGGGCGGAGGAAACGCCATCCAGGCCATCCTGCACTTCACCTTCAGGTGGGTTCGACCCAAAGCCAAAGGCAGTGGGTTCGATCCCTTATGTACACACTGTACCTGAGGGTATCCTACACACTGTACCTGTAGGAAATTAAATAATCTAAGAATTCTGCTTTGCTGTTATGCATTATTTAAAATCAGAACATAGGACGAAACCTATTCATTTTGTAAAGCAACGGACAGTCGAACTCCTTGTATGTCTCACGCTGCAGGACCATGTGCAGGGGAGAACACTCCATCCTGACCCGGCTGAGAGAAGGTCAGTCTCCTTTTCCTCTGCAACTGAAAGAAACACCGAGTCGTAAGGCTCCCCGAGCAGCCTCCCCTGTCACCGTTAAACCCTTGTGTTTTCTGTGTCTTTCTCTTTCCACTCTTGTTTTGCGTCGTTAAACAGAAGGTACTGGCACTAGTTGTCTGGCTCCCAGGTCTCCGTCTTCATCTTTCACCACCCTCACCCCACTTTTTAAAATATTGCTGATTGCGCTTGCTGTCGTCGCAGTGACTAATAAAGTTGTTTTGCCCTGTTGAACCTCCTCCCCAGTGGAGGGCAAGTGGACGGAGTACATCACCCTATGTGGCCTCAGGACGCACGCCAGGCTGGCCGACGCCCCCGTAACAGAGCTCATTTACGTCCACAGCAAGACCCTCATCGCAGACGACCGGCGTTACATCATCGGTGAGTCACTGCCGCCACAGCCTCATCCATTAGCCGTCATCTAAGGCACGAAGAGAGAACGAGGAACTTTATGAAACCAATGCAGCACGTCCGTCAGGGCTGGCTTCAAATCCAGCTGACATTTAGTTGAATGGCTCGTGATTTCGGTATTAAATATTATTCACATATTTGGTATAGTATAGTACTACACAGTACATCTATTATAATGTGTTTTTTTTTGTCAAAATAACAACTGTCTGGCAAAGGGAAGAAAGGCTTCAACTGGTCCCTTTTTTATCAAGGACATTTCCAGGGTGTGATAGGTGATGGCTTTTGAAGCATGAGCACTCGTTCCTCGGGTTAAACTGTTCCTCCGTGGTGAAAGCATCTGCCCTGAAACCCAAATCACCGGCTCCATTCAGAGTTCTTGTTTCGGTGTAAAGATAGCCGTGCTACAGGCTACCTGAAGCGGGCCCTAGGTGTGTGTGACCATAGAGCCCTTACTGTGTGTTTTTAATCGCAGGCTCTGCCAACATCAACGACCGCAGCATGCTGGGCCAACGGGACAGTGAACTGGCGGTGCTGGTGGAGGATGAGGAGAGGGTTCCCTCCCTCATGGACGGGAAGGAGTACCAGGCCGGGCCCCTCGCCCTGGCCCTGCGCAAGGAGTGCTTCAGGTGAGGGCCCCTGGAGGGCAGCGACACGTCTAGTACTGTCACTGTGTCCACACGTCATCGGTTCAATGGACATTTTTGGGGGTTACGCACTCAACATACAAGCATTTTCAACTCAAACTACCAGCGTCTTAAAATCTGGTTTAAGTGTGGACGGAAGGTCAAACCGGAGAAAGAAATATTACTTCTCATATATAGTGTATACCAGCAAGTGCCATATCCACAGTGTTGTCCATAGTGTTGTTTAATGAAGGCCTTTAGGGAGTGTGATTGTGATTAAGGGCTACACAATTTTGTTTTGACCTTGTTGTTGACCACCAACACTGCTATCATTGTGTCGTCCATCAATGAAACTGTCACCCGGTGATCTCTTATTCGGTGAAACAAGGTTATTACACGGCTAAAGCCGGGAAGCTGTGTGTTTCCTCTTGCAGGGTTCTAGTGGGAGCAGCTTCAGAGCCCAGCATCAACATCGACGATCCCATCTGCGACGAATTCTTCTTTTTGGGCTGGAATGCGACGGCTAAATTGAACGCCACCATTTATGAGAAGGTACCGGGAACGGCTACTGCATGTTCACATTGAAAGGCTAACAGACACTTTTCAGTGCATTTAAATAACGGGCCGTACAGGGGGTTGGGCATCGTCTAACCTAGTCATCGTTATAATAAAGGCATTTAGTAGACGGTTTTATCTTTATTTGTCAAAAGAAGGAGCAAAAACGATATATGGCTGTCTACAGTAAGGATGTTCATAGAACCAAGGGCCGGGCATTGACAATCTCCAGGGTAACTCTTCCCTGTATACAACAAAGATAGCTAGGTTAAGATGCAGGACAAATAAGTCACCCCAAAGTGGCATCTACAGTCGCAATGAACCGCCGCTTCTGAAGCCGTGCGGACCGCCCCCGGCAGTTCTAACCGCCCAAACGCCGCGTCCTGTCCCACCCAAAGGCAGCAGAACACCTGCGGGAGGGGGGGGGTGAGGGCAGAGGTGTTTGGGCTGTTAGACGTTGTGTCGCCATGGTAACGGTACACGACCGTACACACGGCGTCTTAACAGCCCAAACACGGCCCCCTGTCCCCCCGTCCCCCCCCAGGTGTTCTGCTGCCTGCCCTCTAACTCGGTGCACAACATGCGGGAGCTGAGGGAGAACGCCAGCAAGGAGCGCCTGTGCGACGCGGACCCCCAGCGGGCGTGCGAGGAGCTGGGGGCCGTCCGGGGCCTCCTGGTCCATTTCCCGCTGCAGTTCCTGTGTGAGGAGAACCTGCTGCCCCCGCTCAACAGCAGAGAGGGCATCGTGCCGGTGGGGCTGTGGACCTGAGGACCAGCATGAAGGTGAGGCCCGCTGGAGTACTGCCGGAGTACTGCCAGAGTACTGCCAGAGTGCTGCCGGAGTACTGCCGGAGTACTGCCGGAGTACTGCCAGAGTACTATACTGTAGAAATGCTAGAGTACTACTAGAGAACTGCCAGAGTACTGCTAGAGTACTATACCGTAGAACTGCTTGAATACTACTGTAGAAATGCTAGATTACTACTAGAGAGCTGCTTGAGTACTACTAGAGAACTGCTTGAGTACTATTAACGCACCAACACCTGTTATAGCTATAACTACCCCCTCCCCAGAGTAGAGTATTACTTGAGAAGACTAGTACTAACTCGCACACTGTTCCTGTGCTGAACTATTAATTATCCCCCTTGAGTGTTACTAAAGAGTACAGAGTTAGCGTAATAATACCACACTTATAGAGTCCTACTATAGTTCTACTAGTACTAACTCGCCCACTGCTCCTGTACTGGACTATTACATTAACCGTACACCCCCAAGGATACTAAAGACCTCGGCCAGAGTGCTGCTGTATATCTACTAACTCACCCAATGCTCCTGTACGGGATGATTTGTTTATTGATTACAAAACAATAACTGTAATGTAGTCGCTACACTGTACTCACATTGGGAGTGCTGATGCATTGTCTAAAGCATACATGTCAAACATTTAAATTTAATTTTATAATCAAATTATATCAACACACTAGCAAACTATTAGCTATTAAATCTTGGCTTTCCTAATCATAGTGTGATTATGACAACGTCAATTTAAAATAATATGTATTTTCCCCTAACAATGTCTCTTACGTCTCTGTGAACATCCTCTTATCCCCATCCTACCCTCTAGACTGCCCCAGCGCCTCCACCCTGCAGAAGAACCAACCCTGATATATGAAGCGTCCATAACATGAAATTAGCTCTTCTCACCCTCCACCACTTGATGACAATATTGCTCGTTTTCAAAAT
>OOFH01008777.1:3253-14067 GCA_900323355.1 Merlangius merlangus
CCGGGTATCACAGCTTTGCCAAGCATGCACGGGAGCAGTACGCCAAGCTGGTTGTTCTGCAGGGGAACATGGACGCCCAGTACCAGAGCATGATGCACTTCTTCTCCATCGACCCCAAGAAGACCTCTGTGGAGGAGCTCTTCACTGACCTCAGCAACTTCCGCTCCATGTTCATCGTGAGTCGTGTGTGTGTGTGTGTGTGTGTGCGCGCGCGCGCGTCCATTTGTGTCTTTATTTGAGCCGTTGCACAACATTTTCAACCTGATAAGGACCTTAACCATAAGCCTATTATAGTGGAGCGTAGCGGACCAAATTCTACTCATCTATTCGTTATTTTAATAAATTTACTTCTGCATACTAACCGAATGTCATGCTGTCAAATTAATCTCTAAGTAAATATATTTGATATTGATCAATGTTTCCCGAGGCCAACTGGCACTTATAAACCAACAAAACAAAGTTGATTGGCCGCATATGGCTCTTCTTCATCATCGCGACACAACCAGGTCATAAAATAGCCTTCGCCGGGCCTCACTGGTCGAGCCATAACTCCACGGCGCAGCTGCGTCAAAGAATGTGAAGAATGTCACAGGGACTGATGTGGGATTAATGTACTCGTCTAGATGTAAATATCCCATTATCTGTGTCACTAATGAAATAATCGATACTGCGTAGCTCTCGCTTGGCAAACTCTTCCCACCGTGGGATTCAGACAATCAATGGTCGAAGTAGGTAACTGCCAAGTCAAAGTCAATTGAGATTTATTCTTCTGCTATTTCATCACAGGGACGGCCTCAAAGTCTCAAAGGCTTCCATGGCCGGCAGTCACTCAATGGCCATGCTCAATGTGAAGCAGGAGCCCCCATTGCTGCTCTCTCCTTTTATATTCTAGTCAATACCACTGTTATCCTTTAGTTTATCCTCTAAATACACGGCAGCACTCCTGTCTTGTTATTCACAACTGTATGTAGATATGCTGTCTCCGGTCCCAACCCATTCATCTCTGGGCCCATCACAACCCACACACTATCACAGTTGAAGGAGGGGTATTCAGGTTTGGAGGCAGGACAACGGGTGTGTGTGTTTGTGTGTGGGTGTATGATGAACAGGATTATCCCAGCAGGTTGCTTGACTCTGGAGAGTTAACGATTAGCCTAGCGGGTTGCGTCTAGCCCAGGGCTTAGGTTTGGGGTACGCACTCAAAGTCTTTCAATTTGGACATGTTTTGGGAGTGTAATAATTTCAACACACCAGCGAAAAGATTTGCAATACAGATCTCTGTGGTTGGGTAGCAGCTCATTTTGTCTTAGTAAAATCAACCAGTTATATTCAGTGATCGATATTTACACCAAACTAAATACTACCAAACAAGACTATACCTCATACAAAAAAGTATTTTCTTACTACTACAAATAACAACTTAGAAATACGATGACTTCTATGACTGCTGCTCAAACATACTATTGCTGCTAAAATGACAATAAAGCGCGAGTGACAGTCAAGCACTTTGATCAACGTAATGCACTTTATCTGCTCTTGGTTTTGTGTGCAGGTTTCTTCTTGTTTAGAAGCGATGGGTTTATGTTTGTGTGTGTGCGCGTTTGTGTGAATGTGTGGTGAGTGTTGAGGTCTAGATTTGTTTCGGTTTGTTTGTTTAATTTCCTCTTTATAATCTAATGCACTTAATGTTCTGGCAGGAGCAGTCTGGCTTTGTGTTATTTTTTGTATTGTTTTTCATTTTTTGCGAAGGGCTGTTATTTTCCACTTGACTGCCGCAGTCACTACAGCCACACAAATGTCTGTTTTATTTATTAATATTTCGAAACAGATTTCCTGTCCTCTGTTATCCTCACAGGACTATCTGGCGTGTGCGAGCGTTTCTGTGCGTGCGTGCGTGTGTGTGTGTGTGTGTGTGTGTGTGTATGTTTGTGTCTGCGTTTCTGTGTGTACATGGAAGACCAAAGGGTCAAAACCACGCCTCAGTGGAATCCGATTCATTAAAATCGACGTATAATACAGTGTTTAAGCTTTCATAACACCATATTACATTTTTTATAAAGCCGTAAAAAGAGCCATTTTAGTTGTTCAAAAACACAGTTCTCATAATAGTCAAATAACCTTCTCCTGATTCTTGCAGCCATTAAGTATGATCCTTCTCTAACCAATCCACGCCAACCGAAGTCTAACAACACCAGTCCTTTCATGACCTTCCTATCGTTGTGTGCTGTCCATTCACTTTACTACACTACACACGATCTGTCGTTACACCTTTTATTACTGTGTTCAGTGTGAATTGAGTGTGTTTTATTGTAGGCCTAATTCTATTCATTTTGATGTTCAGTGTGGCTGTTTTAGCAATGGGCAATATTCTTTTACCCAAATCAATACCGATGATTGTGAAGGAATGTTTTGTTCACATGAATGCAGCTGCTGCATCCAAATACCGGTACGTTAAAAAGAAATCCATATTCAGTCCGGCAGTAGTCGAATCTGAACCCGAGTCAAACGATATATAACTTTCCCCTTACGAATTGAAAGAATTACTCGTGGAGGTTGCTCCTTTGAGATGGATCTGATATGAATGCCGTCAATATGACATATTATATATTATATAGATATTATAATATATAAATGACATTTCTCTTGTCTCACGACTGCTGAGGATGCTTGCAGTTGCTATTGAAATAAGCTTCATCTCCATGAGCAACCTCTCCAATTGGGTCTTGGTAATAGCCCAGAGAGAAAGCCCCGAAAGCTGGTCTTCAACGTACAAGAGCACCGTAATGTTGGTCGGCCCTCATAATATAGATTTATTCCACGTTTCATTCATATTAAACTACTTCTGGAGTGATGGTGGTTTTTCTACTCTTTTAGTATTTGGATGACACCTAGCGGAAGCCTTTTTTAACGTAAATGAAGTAATTTAGTAGCCTAGTAGAACTAGACCGCATTCATGTGAATATATATATATATTTTACCATCGCCATTTATCATCGCTATTGATATCATAAGGTCAATTAATATTGTCTGTTGGTAAAACAGCAACAGGGAACATCAAGCAGATTAGTTGTAGCCCTGCTTAACATTATATTCATATTGAACACAGTCGTAGTCGGAGGGAATATGGATCAATTCTAGTTTCTATGAACTAAACAGAGGCAAAACGTGGTGATCTAAGTGTAAATAATGGTTAGTCTACGGTGTACCACTGAGTTTAACGAGGATTGAATACCTGATACATCCTAGCTCCACATAGTGTAGTGAAGTGAAAGGACAGGCCGAACGATAGAAGGATCATTAATGGCCTGATGGGGTATGCCTTTGTTTATCATTGATTAGGGTAGAAAGTAGATGACTACTGGCTGCGAGAATCAACAGGAGGAGCTCTGTGGCGTAAATACATCTTCTATGCCATTGTAGAGTTGAGGAAATGTGGCATAAACGTCAACGTTCTGAAACACTAATAAGTGTATATTACAGCGGAATTAAAATACAACAGCAGAAATGTCAGCGTTATAAAGCTTAATATACTTATTTTATGTTGTTTCAATGAGAAGACCTCTAAAATGTGGTTATCTTTTGACCCTTGTCCATAGTGTGCGTGTTTATTTACTGGTAAGGTTTGGGTTTCTGGGCCTCCACCCCCCAAACACAGGAAAGCTCTCCTGGTCGCACCTTGTCTGAGTGTGGTTTGCCAACTGTGCCCTGAAAGTCAGTTTTATGAGGTAGTTTAGTTTGGTTTGTGAGCGCACGTGTGTGTGTGTGTATATTTGTGTGTGTGTGTGTTTAGCGTGTTCACTGAGCCATATGAGCAGACCCAGGGCAAGGCCGCGAGTCTGACAGGATTCCGATTGAGCGTGTCTAATGGCCGACGTCCAGGAGAGACCTGAGGAGAGAGGAGCCACTCGTCCTTTAGGGAACACTCTCTCTCTCTTCCACTCTTCTATGCTCTGTCCCTGTCTCTGTGTCTCCCTACTCTCTTTTGCTCTCTTTCTGCCACTCCTTCTTGATCAAGAAGGAGATCAAGAGGAGATCTCTCGCACTCTCTCTCTTTCTGCTTCTTTAGCTCTCTTTCTCGCTTTGTTGATTCATCTCGCTCTCTATCGCTGTTGTTTAGCCTGTTTCTCTCCCTCTCTGTCTTTATCATGATTTTAGGAGTGCAGTAGCACTGTACCTTTGGGGAACTCTCTTTCACTCCCACTCTCACTCTCCGTCTCTATCCATCTCTCTTTCAGCCTCTTTCTTGATCTATCGCCTTCTCTTTAGCACCAACGCTATCCATGCCTCTCTCTCTGTACCACTTTCTCTTTATTTCAATTATGCTCTCCCTAGATCTCCCCCACACTCTTTTCAGAAAATGGTAGCTTTTCTACATCTTTATCATCATCTCTCGTTTCATCTTCATCGCTCTCTTAAGCTCTTTCTAGTTTCACCTCTAGATATCCATCTCTCACTCTCTCGTCCACCTTTTTTTTTTAATCTATTTTTCCTCACTATAGATTTTTCTTCACTTTAAACTCATCTTTGTCTCTGCTTCTGAGCTCTGCTCCCTTCCTGCTCTCTCAGGTATCTCTCTCACACTGAGCTGGTAAACATGCTCTCTCTCTTTCTCTATAATTGGTCTCTTACTGTGTTTCTATCGGATGCTCCTTAAGCTATTTGTGTATGTCTTTGATTTACTTTTTCCCAACAATCCTTGTCCCAAACTTTGCATATTTTCATTAATTTCCTAAAAACCGACTCGATGTGCTTCTCTTCTTCAATGTTTTCCTTCTTACCCTTATTTACTGTTTCCCTATCCTTCCTTTTTCCTTCTCTTCTTCCTTTCCCGGCCTCTCTCCTCTTTCCATTTTGCTCCTCTCCTTTCCCCCACCTCCTCCTTCTCCTCCTCCTGATATAAATCTTCCAACCTGTCCCTCCGGTCTGCTCGTCCAGCAGAGGGATCTCTTACTGGGACCATCTTTGGTGATCTTGGAGGGCTGGAGGTCAACATAAAGAACAGGGCTCTGTGGCCCTGGCTTCTGGACGCTTTAATCTCTCAGAGAAAAACAAATAATGACTCTGACCTTGTAACCATGAGTAGCGATGTCACCGCACCACTGAACTGCTAATTAGAAAGATCCCACAAATACTAGTACTCGTTTCAAATACTTTTAGCCAATCAACGCCCAAGAGGGAAACGTCCTTGGTTAGGGTTCTAAATGAGCCGGTTTTATTCCTAGTGTGTCATTCATTCTAATTAACCCCGGACTATGATCCGGGGCCGACACCTGTGTTTCCTCCAGGCAGGCAGCTCTGTGTTTATTGAAGCTGAAAGCTAATATTTGACCTAACGTTATACTGCTGCTCCCCACTCTGCTGGGTGTGAGGTGACCCTTCATTAAACAAACACATGCTGCATTAAGCTGCTGTCCTATTAACTCTCATCAGAGTCTTCTGGTCCCTAATACTCTGTGCACTCACGTGGTTTGTTGCATGTATAACCAGAGGATGGTTACTTGCCTGATGTTGAATGAATCAGAGCTGAGTGTCCGCTGCATCACTGGAGGCTGCACCGGCTGTTCATCGCTGGTTATTTCAGCTTCCATCTTCTCTGCGCGTTGGTTTTCTTTTTCTTTTCGCTCGTCAACTTATCAAATTACCATAAGCAGCGAGGTTGTTTTCTGAGGCGTCGTGTCATGAATGTAATCAGCACATTGTGCTTGCGAGGGACGGGAGACAGCGTTTGCTTTAGTGTCCTAATGCAATTAGGCTTGGATGTCTCCCTGATAACTGATGTTGACTGTTTAATGAGAGGAGGGCCTGCAGTTGGCTGCGGGTGATGGTAGAGGCCATCCAACATTCCTTATTTCATATCAAGCATCCATCACACCTGTCACCGAAACCAGCGTCGTTTAGCCCTCTTTTTATTGAGAACGTATCACGTTCGGCCTCCTCTGCCCTTCGCCTCACCGCCTCATTCAATCTGCCACTAATTTCACAGATCGAGGCCGGGTTATGAGCACGGCCATTTGTGGATCAGTAGTTGCCATGAGCAACTGCCAGTGCCTGTTCCCTCCAATCAGACTTAATGTTTTCCAGGAGATGGTCTCATTATGAAATAAAATAAAAATGAAGCGTTATGGTAGATGTGACTCAGCCTCTCTCCAAGACTATCCACACCCTTATTCTGTAATCTTTCATTCTCCCCCTCTTCTGCCCCAAATGCCATCTTTTATATTTGCCCTTTTCTTTTTTCTTCCGTTAATTGTTCTTTTTCAACCGCTCTTCCTCTCATCCAATCAGCCCTCATATCTTATGATCTCCTCGCTTCTTCTCATCTCAAATCCCCCCAACCTGTCACTCATCCATCAGGAGATGGATGTGGTTCAACCCTCTCCCTTGCTCCTTCTGTCTGCTTGTGCTCCTCCTGCCCCTCAACTCCTTCTGTCACTAGGACGACCTCCTACTCACTTGCCATCCCCTCTCCAGCATCACTGCAGGGTTGCAGACTAGCGGTGTGCATTGTCACTTGCTAGCACCGTAGCTACTTAAGCTTGAGTGACGCTAAAACTCTGGGCCAGCTTCGTTACAGCCAGGTTACATCAGTGTAAAGTCATGGCTGCATAGCTGATAATATCTCAGTTTCCACAAAGTGTTAAAAACTTGAGCTGGTACCAAGCTTTTGCATCACTCAAGCTCTGTGCTAGCTACGTTACAACTATGTTACATCAGGGTTAGGTCACATTTGCATCACTGTCAATATCTGTCACTTTTAGCAAAGAGTGAAAAACAAGAAACGTATGTCCTCTTATCATAATGTCTGAAAAACTCTATCACAATGGGTACAATGTCAACTCAGGTGAAACGTTGGAACTGTGGTGACTGGCCTAGCAACTTCATCGCTGTCCATTTTAAGCGCATAAAAGCAAGCCTCAAAGTGTGTGTGTGTGTGTCTGAACGTGCGTGTGCATGCGTGTGTGTGCCGCTGGCAGGACAGGAGTATCAGCGAGGACGAGTTTCAGGACCACACAGACAGGATATGAAGGCAGCTTATCTTCTCTGAATGGAAAGGTCAATAAAAGAGAATCAATGTTCTCCGTCTCCCCCTGCTGCCCTGATGCGCTCAGCCGCTTCAGATGGAGTCGGCCGTGTTTCCGTCCAGAACCGACACGGTAATATAGATCTAACGAGAGGTTGTCAGTCCACCTCTGATATGACCGACACCTCCCATTTCAACATCACAAATATGTGCGTATTGCGTATTGCGCCAGTGGTACGTTGATCCGACTGGGGCCTAAGCCGTGTCCAAAAGTTGAAGAGGAAGACGATGAGTACGGGATAGATGAAGAGAAGGTGAGGACAAAGTGGAAAGTGGGCCAGAGGGAGATGGAGGGAGATGTGATTGGCAGAGGTAGAGATATATGGATAAACAGGATAAAGATAGCAGGATGGAGAGCGAAAGAGGGAGATATATGGAGAGCGGGAGAGATCTTGAGATGGAGAGAAGGAGAGAGGGAGCAATGGACCATGCAGGATGGAAGGATTTAGCTATAGATGGGGAGGGGAGGAAGGAGTCAGATACAGGATAAGAGCGGCCTATTGATTATGGCGCAATCATACTAGCACTCTATTAAATCATAGGCAGCCTGTCCCTCTGCCAAGACATAATGGAGCTCTCAGCACCACTTAGCCTAGCGTTAACACCTACGGCCAGTACGGTCCACAGCACCAAAATATCACATCTCCATTAGTGGGGCCTCCTATCTCTCCACATCGTCTGTGCTGTGCTCATCAACATTAGCATTTATTTGTCTTGGACAGCACACTGGTTTCCTCTTCCAACGCTGTTAACCTCCTCTAAGTTGGGTTATTTTACAAGATAACTTGTTCATAATACTGGTAATGAATTGGCTTTCGATGTGGAGCTTTTATTTGCTTGTTGAAGATGAGCTGGCGTCACTCTTGTTGAAACCAATTTTGAAAACCCAAAAAGTGAACGTCCCAATCAGTGCTAGGGGGAGGACAGTTAAAATGACTGTTTCCGAATGGCAGTATCCACACCGACGCGGGTCTTTGGTGCAGAGTGAAAACATGTGTCCCAAGTTTTTGCTTTTGTGGGCTCCCGTATGCTGGCTTGACCAATGGAATGCTTTATTTGTGCCAGACTTTCACCACCATCCTGATCGATTTGGGCGAAGAAGCATAGGTCATCAAGGTGAAGTGGTCTGGGTGTAGGTGAGGCAGCCGCGGTATAGATGAAGCATCAGGGGAAAATAATTATGAATCTAGAAAGGCGTGAATGAGAGAGCACCAGTAGGAAGTGAGGCAGAGACATGTCCTCTGAGGAAAGCCTTCAGTGCAAATGTCTGTTCAAACATCGTCGTTCAGTCTATTTCAACCAGATCAAAACTCATTGATCTGGTTGAAATTTGATCTCCTTCACCTTGTCCCAAAAAGTTTTTTTTGATTGTAATCGTCACGAGTGGATGTTAGATTTTAACCAAGAATTACCCGCCCTCGGCCTCGATGCTCTCGCACATTCTCGTTTGCTCTCGCTCTCCTGCTGTGTCCCTCACTCATGTGCTTTCTCTCTTTCTCTCTTTCTCTCTCTCTCTTACTCACTCACTCACTCACTCACTCACTCACTCACTCACTCACTCACTCACTCACTCACTCACTCACTCACTCACCCAACCCTATCCAACTATGCCCTTCCCACGCTTTTACACACAGTGATCCATCCTGTTTCCACTCTTCAAAGGTTACGCAGTATGATCTGTTTTCTGGGACACTTTTAGTCTTTATAGTTACCGCTTTAGTCGTGTTTGCTGAGTATTTGATGAGCATCCACTGCGCTAATGCTTGTCTTTGTTCTGAGTGTCAGAGGCAGAATCTACTTAAACCACAAGAAAGAATGATTAGAAGAAGGGAATGACTGCATTTATACTCTCGGTCTGGAGCTGATTACAATGAGGTAGAACTCCGAACAACAGGGAGTTGATAAGCTCTGAATTGGATGAAGGTAGATCGCTCTGAGACGCAAACTCCTAGCATTTATGCATTATATATTTTTCCTGTAATCAAGTTGCTAAAACCGAACTGTAGTTGGTGCCTGGAGCTCTGCTCAAATGAAACAAAAGTAATTTAACTGAAGACTATTTGGACCTGGTAAGACAACTACATCCAATCAATTGGGTTCCATTAGATCATTCATCCAAGGCTAGTACTACTGGATCTACCAAAGAAAGTTAAACCACTTCACATAGGCCTCCTGCAGCGTTGCTGATGGTAGCTGATTGCTGATTGCTGATGCCAGGCATTGAGCTGTTTATGTAGCCGTGGTCAATTCTGTTCGGACGCATAAATTGACTTCATCAAAACCTAAGCAGGTATAACGAGTTGGCTGTTCTTCAGCTAGAGATCTCCAGACTGTCCCTCTAGCTGTCTCTCCATATGTCTCTTTATCTCTCGCTCCAATACAATTATAATTAATTGGAAAGTAACATGCACATTGCCAAAGCGATTTAACAATTAAACAAAGAATAAATAACAATGTGGCCCTAGAAAAATACCCTAGTAAAAGAAAAGAGGCGAGAGAAATCAAAGAGTGATATTTAGTACCAGGGATGCACAGAGGCAGTAGAATATACATAATTTACAGATGTATAACATGGTTAATTATAAATTACTACAGATATGTACAGATAGTTATAATGTGCAGTTAGGTGCAACTGTCTCTCTCTCTACTTTCTCGATGTCTCTCTTCCTATTCCTCTTTGCCTTGTCGCTCCCTCCCTGTCTCTTTCCCTCCCCTTTCACTTCGTAGCCGGCTCTTACTTGTCATCTCTGTCAACAGTGAGGGCTTCATTCAATATTGTCAGTGAAGACACTGTAGAACTCATTATTCCTATGTCTAGCTCAACTGATAGACTATGGTACTAACCCTGCCTGGGTTTGGGGGTACCATATTCTGCCTCAGTCAGCCTTTCCAAACGGAAAGTCTGGCACACAGTGTTGATTAACTGTTTCAAAACAGTCCACTTGTCAGGATGACGTCTTGATTGACATGCAATCCCGATCAAGCACGGGCCTTACACGATCAACAATGGATCAACTGTCTGCAGGAAAAAAAGGACTAACCTGCTGACTGAATACATTAACCTGTGTCTCAAATAAGCTCTGTTTACGTGTCTGTTAGTGACTATGCTGACAGCATATGAGAATCATGGTGTACAGCATCACTTTCTCTATGTATCAGACGTTCAGAACGATTCCCATGGAGACGTAGTGCTAATGTACAGAAAAGGCTGAGTCTAGGGCTGGGTAAAAAAATCTATTTAATCGATTTTGGATCAATTTAATTTCAATTTTGCAATATCGATTTATAGGACATGAGATCGATTTTTTGGTTATGTTACCATTATTATTATTTTTGCACTTTAATAAACAATGCTTTAATGCAATTCGGTAGGGGTTCCTACCCCCATGCTCAGAATCGATGTGCTCATCCTACTTCACACACTTTGAATAAAAGCATCAACCAAATTAAATATATTATTTGTTAATCTCCTGTTCTCATACAGGGTTTAACTTGGTTTCATACATAAGCTCTGACTCACTTCCTGTCCTGAAACTCGCCTAACTTTTACCTAAGTCTCTCCCTCGCTGTCCCGCTCTCCCTACAGCAAGCGCTGAAGGAGAACCAGAGGAGCCGGGAATTGGAGGAGAAGCAGCGTCGGGTCCGGCTAGCCCAGGAGAAAGCTGAAAGAGAAAAGCTCCAGAGACAACAGAAGAAGACCACTCTGGCGGATGTCAACATCAACTCAGGTACA
>OOFH01008806.1:2394-17448 GCA_900323355.1 Merlangius merlangus
GTCTCCTTTCCCCAGTAGCACTTGACCACGTAGCCCTCCACGGACGTGCCGTTCACAGACACTATGGCGTGGGCCGCCTCCTCGTGGGAGTTGAACCTAGGAGATCAGACCAACAGTGCGTCAGAAGACACCCCAGGATTGAAGGTCTGTGTTCAATATGATGCCTGGGGATGGAGAACGTTTGGAGCACTGCTGGGTGTTAAAGTGGGGCTGTACGGCGGTGCCGGTGTGAGTGATCCCCGTGGAATAAAGACCCACTAAACCTACAGTTAAGGCTCACTGTTATGAACGTTTGGGGGTATCCTACTTCAAATGATCATAAAATGGAAAAGACGGTTTGTATAGCATGCAAAGTTACCATGAAATTGCACCACATCACAAGCACTACTAAGATAATGTGAAAAAAACGATTCTTTATGATGAATCAACAGAAAAGCATAACCAACTTCCCTTATCTAAATACCGGTCCTTATAGTATGTAGAGTTTATTGATATAGTTTGCCTGTTTAAACATTGAAAAAAAGAAATACCCAAAACCTAAGAAGTCCAACTATCCATTTCCATTTAAAGTTTTCCTACCGTACGAAGGAGTAGCCTTTGTCTGGGAAAACCCGGATCTCCATGATCTGACCGAAGGGCCCAAAGGTCTGTTTCATGGTGTCCTCTGAAAACAGCGAGAGTGCCGGTGTTAGAAGCAGTAGGGCCACTGGAGGCCGTGGCTCACAGCGAGTGTAGAGCTGCGGAGCTTGGTTCCTACCTGTGAGGCCGGTGGTCACCCCTCCACAGTACACGGTGCAGTTACTCAGACTG
This sequence comes from Merlangius merlangus, assembly GCA_900323355.1. Taxonomy (NCBI): domain Eukaryota; kingdom Metazoa; phylum Chordata; class Actinopteri; order Gadiformes; family Gadidae; genus Merlangius; species Merlangius merlangus. Next base: position 3,205 of record OOFH01008806.1, read on the forward strand.
GACTGGTTCACCACCTCTTCAAACGAGAGGTGCTTGGTGTTGGCTGCGTTTCAACAACATCAAGCACAAAACACAGCCGTGTCAAAAAGCTGAAGGAGCCATATGCATTCACTGTGGCAGACACATCACCGGGTTTCTGAGGTCCATGCTCAGCCTATACATTCTATACAGCAATGAAATGTTTTGCTCAAGATTCAACTCCATTTCAGATCCACGTCCATGTGATGAAACAATCGTTATTAATAAATAGTCTGTAATGCAATGAGCTCTCTTATAGTCTCATATCTTATGGATCATAGGACCCATTAACCTGAAAAAGATATAGAAGACGTCCGGTAACTCACATTCGTGGCTGGCCTTGGGAGCAGCAGGCTTCCTGGTGGCCCAGTTGGTCCTGATCTGCCTCCCTCCGAGCCACTGGCCTCCCATCTGCTGTATGGCGTTCTCCGCGTCCTGAACACACATTCATGGAAATGGCAGCATGCCCACAACCAATGGAGTCAGCTGGATAAAGTAGCATCAATGGTGTTGTGTTAAGGTTATACAACCTATAATGTATCCTATACAATAAATATAGTATCCATTACAATCGAGATAGTATCATACACAAAGTATTTCTTGCACTTAAGGCAACAACACTGAGCAACAAGATCCACGGCAAAATATGCCAAACTTAAAATAGTGTATATTTAATTGGATCCTTTAGGCACATACCCATTTATTGAAGAAAGAGACAAAGCCATAGCCTTTGGAGTTGCCTGTATTCATATCTTTGACCACTCTGGCATCACTGCGCAAATACAGACACACAGAAACAGGTATAAAGGGCATGAAAATATCTGTTCAATAAACGTGACAGTTTTGGAGAAAAAGAACACATTGAGATTCACAGGAGCCGGATGAGGGATGTATTATCAGAGGTGGACTTCATGTCTTTCACAAAATAGACCTACCCTTGAACAACTTTAACAAAATAATTTTCACCAAAACAGAATAGTTTAATAAAAAATAAAAAAGATAATTTATCCTTTAAAATAAAATAGTATAGGACAATTATTTTGGTCAATCCACGAAAAGTGGAAAGCGAGCCAATTTAGGTTCAGGGGGATCTCTTGATGATAAATATTGCATATACTCACGATATTCTGCCAAACGGAGCAAATGCTGCTCTTATGTCGTCTGTGGTGATTTCAGGGCTTAGATCTCCAACAAACACATGGAAGTGATCTAAGACACGGGGGAAATTAGATCAGATTGCATCGCAGATGGTTTAAAAATTGCAGATATTAAAGTAGCATTTCAGCTTGCTCAAAGCGTTTAATGACCCAGACATATATGTAGTCGGCGCTGACTGATAGTGATTTTAATAACCTTTTAAATGAAGTCAAATCCTAGAACTGATATTGTCTGACAATACAATATGCTGGTCAGTACCCCTTTCTTTGTCAAGAATCTTACTATAGACCCTACCAAAGCCCCTTCCCCTCAGGCCTTCCTGCCAGCCTGCCTTCGATTAGACAGAACTCTGATCTGGAGTGTCTTTGACTCGGAACTCATCCCTCCCATTAACCGGAAGGGGCTCAACCTTACCGTGCGTTCACACCAAACGCGACATTTGTCACCCGTTCGCGTTGTCGCCAAAGTTTTGTCGCGCCACAAATCACAATCTGTCGCTGTGCAAGTTCTGTCGAATTTGTCGCGTCACAACAAGATAACCACCATTGCCTCGTCTTTACCTTTTGTGGACGAGGGAGACGTCGGAGGCCCCAACGCAGTCTATTCATAATATTGTAATGACCACGGAAGAGGCAGTGAGTGAAGTATTGATTAAGACAGATTTATTAGATAGGCCTACCTAATAAACTGTTGGAAGACAAGACCGGAAACCATAGCAACGCCGGTAAACAAACCCCGAGAAGCCCAATCCCTACGAGAGCTCCCCGCGCTACGACCATCCGGAGGCTCAGAGCTTTTGGCCATGCTATTATATATACACAATTATATTATATACTATTATATATAGAGCTCAGGGAGTCGCAAACGGCAACAATCACATTCTCCTCCATGCTGCAGTTCACCCCGGACTGCAGTGCACTGAGTTTGACGGTTAAACGCTGATTGGCTGTTACACATGTCACTCAGTGGCCACGCTGTTGAACGCTGATTGGCTGTCATCACATCAAAGTTGAAATATTTCAACTCGAGGGAATTTGTCGCGCCACAAATCCTCGTGAACGCGCTCGCCTGTGCGCGGCGCGACAAATCAAAACTTGTCGCCGGTTTTCTGTCGCGAAAAATTCACCCGATACCCGTCTCTACGTTCACTTTCTATGGGATCTTGTCGCCCCGTCGCGTTTTGTGTGAACGCACAGTTACACATTGCAACCTGAGCTAGAAAGTATTTTGATTAACCACTTTTTTTATATTAATTTCCTCCTAATGTACCATATGTTTGGTTAAAATGTTTGGTTAAACTACTACATTCATGTATGACCTGGACAAAAACAATCCATTTGCACTCACTGCTTGTGTCTTTCTTCTGGTTACTCGGGGTGGTCGCCCAGTTCACCTTGACCTCCTGCAGAGGAATAGAAGGAGTGCAAAGGAGGGAGAGAGGCGTCTAGTGAGACCGTGTTCCACATGTCTGCTGAGAGGGGCTTTTCCTAAACCAATTTGACATGACAGAGCTTCATTTATAAAGGATAGGTGGTATGCATGTAAACCCTAGGGTTAGATTTGTTGTGTGATACACCTATTCTTATTGGCATATTTCATGTATTCATTTTAATTTAGGCTTGTCCGTTTGGAACTTTAACTCAAACAAAAAACTGGATCTTATATAGAGGGAAATTATGAACTTTGGCTCATAGCTATGAAGATGTGAGGCTCACTGTGAGAACTTGAGGAAATTCTAGCAAGTAAGGTCCAAATAACAAGGGACTTACAAACAAGTGAAATTTACGAACTTGTAATACTCCTCAAATGGTCCTTCAATACCTGTTGAGGATAAAATATTTTCAACTGAATGGGTCTTAATTGAGGTTGATCTTATTTGGATTCTATATCCAAATAACTTCTATAACAATGGTGGGAAGAGTAACATTAAAATAAAATTTAGAAACTCAACCTTAGAGAAAGATGAAAGGAAATGTAATCACAACAATAGTAAAAAGCATGCATGCTAAATTAATATACAAATGAATATTCCTACACATCAAAGGAGAGCCTGCAGTTAAAGTCAATGTCACTACAAGGTTATAATCTGTAAGGCAACCTAATAGTATTTTTTTTATGTTACTAAAATAAGGTTCCCATATGAGATCTAATATTATTTGATACACTCTGGCCCTGCTATCATAATTTAAACCGTTTACATTGTAACAGTTTACAAAAAAAAACAATATCTTAATTGGTCAATTACATTATGTCTCAAATACATTAAAACAATATTAATCTTTTGAAAGTATTAGCCTAGGTAAAGCAGGGTTTACGAATGTAATAAATAAAATAAAAATACCTATTGACCCTAATGAATGATCATCCCTCCTGGCTTATTCTATTACGGGGTTTTTTAAGGATATAAAAGTCCTTTGAACACTTGTGAATATAATACTCGTTAAACATATTCCATTCGTGACTTAAGCAAGAAATAAACTAAAAATGTGCACAGGCTGAGCTACAAATTATAGAGATGGGATGATTTTACTAAATCCCATCGATGAGTTCGACACCACAAAACAAACCAGAATATGAAGGTGTTTATCTAGACGGAACTGCAACTGTACAAGATTGACTTGTTTAAAAATAAGTGGTTGTATAAAACAACCAACTACCATTTTCCATGGAACAGCAATTCCGTGACTTGAATGTAATCAGGGAAATTCATGATCATCCATCCCATCATTTATCGTAAATGCATGGAGGTGATATTTGTTTGGATGGTGCCTTACGTTAGTGTTGAGGGAGAAATCCGGTGTAAAATGGATCTGGGATATGTTTTGTATGATGATATGATGAACGAGTTGGAATGTTCATTTGGTAGAAAAAGAGCACATAGACGCATTCTAGGTAGATAGACGAACACAGAGCTTGTGACACCCGTCAACAACACGCAAGCTCTGTGTTCACAAATCTACGTTTCGAGTCTTAAAAACAAGATGGCGTTGACGGGTGAACTACTGATGGTATTGTGTGTATAAAATGTCCTTTTTAATAATGCCTCCTTTTATATGTTAAGATCCTTATTATACTACCAAAAAAGTGTCGGGCTACTACTAATAGTGAAAGTGGTTTAAAATAGCGATTTACTTTTTTACCATGAGACATGCCCCAGTCGTTCCATGTTTATAGCGTTTTGGTAGAATCTGCTAAAAACAGCCAACTTAAGAATGCGTCTATATGCACTTTTTTTGCTCCCAAACGAACATTCCAACTCGTTATCATGCTAAACATATCCCAGATCAATTTGACATCGGATTTCTCCTTTAAGAAGGTTGTCAGCTGGAATATCTCAGGTGATTATGTAGTGGTCTTCCTCTCCGACTCCCTGAATGCTCCCTCCCTCCCTACTCACCCAGTAGAATCAATCGCTTACCTTCCCCATGATTTTCCGCCCGTTCATGGCCGTGAGTGCGGCAATGGCGTGTTTATGCTCATAGAACTCCACAAAGCAGTATGGGTCATTCCCCGCCATCTGCAAAGGCAAGAATTTTTTTTGAAATTCGATGTTGGGGTTTTCATGTTTGCACTTCATTGAACAGCTCGTCATGTCCAGTTTATTTGCATAGCCCATGGTCACATTTGGTCTGAGAGTGCTTCAGAGGTCCATATTATACAAACAACCCCTTACAATACTTTGGCATTGCACAGCCAGTGTAGGGATACATAGCCCTCTAAATGGAGCGGCTACTGTGTGCATGCCCTGGTCTCCCACGTGAAACAGCCATGCCCTGGCTGTTTCACACTGGCCCACCAGTGTGGGCCAGTGTGAGCCCTGGCTCCAGGTGCCGTCTATTAAGATCACATTGTAGCCTAGGCTCCTTGCCTCTGGGTCAGACGGCAGCAGTTCCGCCAGTTCATCTCGCCAAATCTTTATCTTTACATCAGGGCGGATGGACTGCATTCTGTCTTTTCAGGATACTTTATGGTAGTCTTGTTAGTCTTGACATAATCTTCACATTACAAAGATCACTAGATGGCACTTTTAGCCGAATACAGTCAGATTAGAGGAGAGACCCAAGATATTCCTGCAGCAGTTTTTAAAACACAGAAGTATAATCTGGCTTTCAGAGGGGCAAGAAATAGTCCCCCAAAAGAAAAAGGTGGGAAATGAAACCGTGAGCGAACAAAGCATAAAGGAGGAATCCTGTCTTTCAGTAATTACTACTAGGGAAATTGGTGCCAAATGGGCAGACATAATTGTAATAGTTACATTACTTTTTTATTGTAGCAAACAAAAATGATGGTCGGAGCATAAGCAAGCTCCAATATAACCAGTGCAGTTGTTTACAACCTCCAGAACATGCATAGACTTCCCTTTGAGATTCAAAATAAGGGCTGAAAATCTGTAATGCACTCCTACTACAGTCTAATGGCGATCTTGTCGATGTGGATACAGAATAAAAACAATCTACGAATCCCACTCATGTCAACCCAGTTCAATTATATTCTCCAACATTGCTGGCAACCACCACATATCGTAACAAACCCTGTGTAATTTTTTTTAGATCAGCCCGGCTACCTAGATCCAACACATATGCGGAGTATGGAGTAAGAACAGCAGGACGGGACCCAAATGAGTAATTATTTTCTATGATACAACAAAGTGTAGATAGCTTACATCTGCTATCATTTTACAGCTCTTGCAGGGTCCGATCTGTCCGAAGACCTCCACGATCAGGGCCTCCGTCACGTCCCTGCACAGGTTCCCCACATACCTGGACAGAGACACAAACACACAACACATGGATGAGCGGACGATCTAGGTTACACAGGGGAGTCACGGAGCATCATCGCTGAGGAACCCGTTCCGCTCACGTTAACATTAACATTACGTCCGCGTCACTCCTACTACAAACATTACACAACATCAGGCCAAACACAACCTTCCCATCCAAACAACCACAGCGACCATCTGTCCTGTTACGGGTGCTCTCACGGACTGTATATGTCCATTGCAAACCCAAACCACGTTAATGTTAACAGTACCAGGGCACATCCTAGCCATGTTAACAATCACACTCACAAGGTCTTGGGCTGCTCGTCGTCCATCTTCTCTCACTCACTGGAAACCACGAAACCGACTGAACCCCGGGTACAAGTCCACGACCGTCGTGGATCAACGCGCTGCGGGTTTCAGAGGGTTATATCGGGGTGTAAATGTGATTTAGTCGACCCTGTTAGCTCCAGAATGAACAAAGCATGCAGTAAAGATGGCGGGCAGCGGAGCGGCTAGCGCATGCGCACTGCCGTCCAGCCTGTGATCCGGAGATAGGTGCGCACGCACCTAGTGGATCAGACTCAGAATCACCTTTATTACATCTTATTGTAGTCCTATTGTATCTCAAGTACACAAGATTACAATTCTTTGGCTTAGTTCCTCGAATTTTCCCTTGGGGATTTATAAAGTATCTACCATCATCATCATCCTCAACAGCCAGATAGCAGCAACAATACAAGATAAATTAAGTAAAAATACAAATATGTAAAGAACAAGTAAAAATAAGTAGCAGTATAGATCACAATAATAAATACTAATAATAAAGTAAATCCATTAATAACAATAGAAACGAAGACAATGGTAATAATTAAAAATAAGTAATGTGGTGTAGTAAAGTGTAAAGTGCAAGTGTAAAGTGTGAATGTAAAGTGTTCCAGCGGTAGTGGTGCCAGCCACGGTTGATTGTAGTGCAGAAATGCTGTGCAAATGACAGGAAAAAAAGAGAAATTCAAATAGTCAGTTGTAGTGTGCTGGTTTGGGGGTAGCGGATTCCTCCAACTGACCTATTGGTTCTCCTGCTGGGCCGTGTGTTTTCCCCAAATGTTCATGTTTTATTGCAGCGATGCGTCAACTAGACACCAATACATACCCATTGACATCCATGTATAGTCAACATAACATCATCAATGGATATTACCTTGTATAACATTATATTCAATGTTGAAGTAGCCTGACTCTTCCCCACAAGCTAAATAACAAAACAATCCCTCAGGTATCGTCTCATGACCTATTTTACCACAATACAATATAAGTGAGTGGTTTTGCTTTATTCTCTATGTGACTGACTTACCATGGACAGAATGTGTTTCCAAAACTTGGGAGGTAAGCATAAAAGGGTTGTGTGGATAGATAAATGAATGTGACTCAGCTGTAAGCTAATTCCAGGCCGCCTCTATAGCCGCCAGTCTATATTGAAAGCCAGTAAACACCAGCCGCGTTATTGTTTACTCGTGTCAAATAGTTATTGGCATTACATAACATCCAGAAACAAGTCCAACAAGGGTTTTGAAGAGAGCGCAAAACACAAAGGTGTAAGAATGCTTTTTGTCCATTAAAATTTTGTTTTACTGTTGTTTAAAAGGGACCTGGATTGAGGTTAAAATACAGACATTAAAGTGGCGAGGAAAACGGACACACACTTGTTGCCATATGGAAATAACTTTATAGACATTAGTTTAAGTTTTTTTCAAACGGTTTGTCGTAATAATATACTAGGAAGAGCAAAGAGCAACATCAGAACCAAAGTATTTACAATTATACTTAGGTATGTTTTGATGCAATGTTCATCAAAATGTTTTAAAGAAAATATAAAACCCATAAATGTCTTCATTTTCTTACACAGTGCAGTTATCCCAATCAGACAGTATCGGGAACAAACCGTGTTGACTTGAAAACTGAGCACTTCAAATGTAGAAACACATTGCAATAAAATTGTCCAGCACCTTCCAATCAGAGGCCTTTCCGTCCAAACGATGTAAACACAAACCTGATGAATGCTATGTTGTATAATTTGTAGATAGCTCCAATGTCACCAGTTTTTTTATTTATATTGCGTGTCCACTGGTTTGGCATCTGATAGCCAAATCCAAACCCAGTTTCTCCCCAAAGTCCCTGATAAAACCAGATGGCTGCCTGGAGCCACTGGTCAAATGTTTTGGTCAGTCACCAGTTTCTCCATCCTCTTGATCTTGCGTTTGTTCTTGGGCATGGGCCTGTCGTACAGCCCGTTCCTCAGCAGATGTTCCTTGCTGTGGTGGACCTGAGCGCCATGCTGGAGCTGGAAGGTGCAGAGAGCGTTCAGGGGCCTCAACAGCACCTGGATGGAGTGGAAGAAAAAAGGTGGGGCCACAGTTAATCCCAGCCACCAGCCATGACTAATAGATTCAATATTTGGCAGGTTAAAAAAAAAAATCAGGGGAATTGCTTGGCAGTCGATTTTTCCCGTTTTGCAATCAAAAATACATCATTCTGGGGTTTAATTTTGGACCTGACAGGTGTATGCATCAGTTGTATATTCAAGGTCATTTTCTGAAAACAAATCTTTAAACTATGTTTGTCCTACATATACAATAGAAATGTATAGAAATGCGTTGACGCGATCACCTCTCTGATGCTCTCCTTCCGTTCCAGAGTGGACAGCGCGAGGGCGGCACACTCCAGGGTGGAAAGACAGATGTTGGTGGGCTGAGTGCGGATCACATACTGACTGGACAGAGTGCTGCTGAGCTGGACCTGCTCCGATCAAAACCACATCGGCAAGCATCAGTCACCCATAAGTTGGGTGGTGATGTACTGTACATTTTAAACTGAACTATTTCAAGTGTGCAGTGATGTACGGTTTATAGTGAACAGTTTAAAGCGTGTTGTGAAGTACTGTACAGTTTATAGTGAACTTTTTAGCCACAGATGATCCAAACAGGCCCAGGTGGAGGTGAGGCTTCTGGCTCAAGGACACCTACAGTGAGGAATCGTACAAACCTGTTTGGGCAGGTGGAGCAGGTCGTTCCTCAGGAAGAGATCCTTGGCCTGGCTCCAGGTGCCGTCTATTAAGATCACATTGTAGCCTAGGCTCCTTGCCTCTGGGTCAGACGGCAGCAGTTCCTCCAGGTTCTGGGCCCCAGGGCCTGGGTACATGATCAGGGTCCTGGGGTCTCGGCACACTGCTGCCAGATCAGGGTACCTGAGTGGTACACAATAAAGGCAAGTCAACAGCCCGTTCAACAGTGGGTAAAATTGTGTATACATAGTTTTCTATATTTGTATTTTATTATTATTAATTATATACAATTGTTTGTTGCTGCCATTCAGGAACTTCAAGGGCACACTACAAATCCTGTTTACAGTAAAAAGTGAAGTAATAAAACAGTTAACAAATCATGGCTTTGAGTGATGCAACCAAAAACAACTCATACATGATATTTTCGATTGGTTTGTATTACCTCTCTTCACTGAATCTCCTGCCAACTATGACGTTGCATTTCCCTGAAGGCAGGCAAGCAGCAAGGAGGGGCACTGTGCGCAGGACTCTGCTCTCCTGAAAATAATACAACTAGATGATCACAGTGTAGGAGCTATATAGTGAGTAGGCTCATTGTTTACGTTAATACTGAATTGGTTGGATTTCGGTTCATGCATTTTTTGTTTAGATAATAACATTAACATTTAGCAGATGAAGATGTGAGTTATGTTGAGAACAATGAAAGGAAATAATCTAAACACTGCTGTACCGAAGACCTATAGGATTCAGTCTAAATTTGATTCACTGCATCATTCTCAATTGTCAACAAATGTTTATTTTAACCAATTTTTTTCGAATTATGTAGGACCTGATTGTTTAAATTGCGCTAAACATTGACCCACATACCTCTGCTGGATGCTGTACTATATACAAGCATGTAGACACCTCCAGAGGATGCACAGGCAGAAAGGGGCAGAGGCAGACCTTCTGAGGGCGGCTGCAGAGGGAGAAGACGAATAGAGATGATGTAGACCCACAACCAGCAAGTCTCCAATAGACTTTTTTCCAATAGTCTTACCATAAATTAACCTCCTCAATGTGGGAAAACGAAAGGGAAACCAGACATGATACATCTGGTGAAGCTGATCCTCATCATAACATACCCGCATCGTAGACACGTGGGGCGTCTCTCACACACCTCTACAGGGAGGGCAGCAAGACCACCGAATACGTCTATTTCTTCGTCCTCTGGCGAACTTTCCTCACAGAAGTCGGTATGGTTTTCATCATTACAGAAGGCAGGAGACAGACGGTCCTCGGAAGGAATACAGCCCTCCATTGCAAACGCCTGAATCTCACGCATGCGCCCAGGACGTGAAACGCCTACCTCTACGCCGTCATAGTGGGTAGCGGGTGAGTTGCAATGAACGCGGTGCTCCCACCTGCCGTCGTGGTGGAGAAGCGTGAAAGGCGTCTACTAGTTTGGCAGAGGGTTGGTTGATTTTAAAACATTAAAAACATTAACAATGGTTACTTTTACTTCCTACTTTTACTGACTGTCTATTCGCCATATATTTAACCCAAGAACACCCAATTTAACTGGTTTTTAGTAAGTGCCAAAACGATTTTTTTAGAGATTGTTAAATCAATTCAACTCAAATGAAATAGTTTGGAGAAAGCGAAATGTAAGAGATTTGTAAGTTAACAGTGTTTGATCTTCATATTGAGGCTTTTGTTTTTGTTCAAACCAAAATTTAGTTAGAGAGTGTGTCTGACTAAGGAGGAAACACAGTCTAATAATAACTGGGAAACTGGATAATATCACATTTACAGCGTCACACTGGGGTTCATATGTCATCGGCAGGGCAGTCAAGGCTTCTGGCTTTAATACTTATGATCACACATTACTTGCTTCAACTTCTCTTTAATTCTTGAAGCAGAACCCTGAATCGCTTAAACTCCAACTTGTTGAACTGCTGTTACAATCCCCAATACAGGAACTTATATTACTATAACCAATACAGGACCTGTTACAATGCCCAATACAGGACCTTACGTTGCACTGCCCAATAAAGGATTAATGTTACACTGCCCAACACAGGACCTGATGTTACATTGCCCAATAATGGACTTTATGTTACAATGCCAAATACAGGAATTCATTTTGCAGGATATTGTTGAAATGGCCTCAATGGTTGTAGGCTACTTATATACTTTATTATAATGATAATCACATTAAAGTAAAAAGAGTAAAATTCTGAAACATGTACCCAAATAAACACCTACTCTGTTCTTTTTAAATTCCATACAAATGTGGCATTTACCTTGTGTCAGCAACTGTTGTAGAATTAATTGCTATACAGTATATGCCGTACAGATTTTATAAGATTCTATTCAATTAATTATGAACAAGTAATACAGGCCAAGTTGAAGTTGTAATGTCTAAGATTGAACCCCTCCAAATGAGTAAGCAGCAGACACCCAATAACACTGTGTTCGTCCACTCTACTAGTGCAAGCTGGCATAACTCGGCTGGCTGGTGGGGGCATGAGTTGTCCACAAAGTGTATGGCGCGGGCGCCAGCGTTTTGTTATTGTATAATATATCAGCAAATATATCAGAATATATTTGATTGATAACATTAATGAAATCACTATCGATCATTGTTGTCTCTAAATATGTCCCAGTTATGTTAAGCTCAAGCACGTTCAAGTGTTACACATTGCAACCTTAAACAACTGATATATCGTTGCCCATAGATCCACTACAGTATAACACACTGTCCTTTCTCCTTAGCAGGCTCGGGCACTAATGTAGGGGGGCACATTGTGTCTTCTTCTCCAATAGATTCAGTCACATGGATTCCTTCTTGGTCTAATCTCAAATCTATCTTTTCTGTTTCAGTTGGAGAGATATCTGTTTGTTTGTCTGCTTCGCTTCCTCCGAACGAGTCACTGTTGTCGCCTTCGTCTTTCACACTCCCGGGTTTGTTGCCTGTGTCTGCGGTCAGTGCACACTGCTGCCTGCTGCTCTCCTCTCTCTCTCCGTCTCCCTCGTCGGCCGTCTCCACAGGGGAGGCCGTTTCCTTGTCTTCCAGCTTCTGTTCCTTCGCACCCGCCTCATCTTCTTCGTCCGGGCCTTCGACGGCCCTCAGAGGCGTCAGGTCAAGGGAAGTCTTGGGAGCTGTGACTTCCTTTCTTCTTGGAGGGACCACTGGCTTCGGCATTTCTTTAGAGAACTCTATCTCAGGTTCATCAGGAAAACTTGAGTCTAAGTCATCCTCAGGCTTACTACTCCGATCTTTATCCTCTGACACAAACTCATAGCTTTCAGAAGGCTGTGTTTGCTCTGTTCTGTTTTCATTGCAGTCTTTTTCTCTGGGCTTACCGGATGGAAACATCTGTTGGGTTGACTTTATCACCTCTAGCCTTGCCCTGATCTTTGCTTGAGCCTCATCCTCCTCCTGGGCTGGCGCCATGAATGGATTCATGTCGCACGGGGAGGAATTTCCACTAGATCTAAAAAAGTCTGTGATTTCGTCCTCGTTATTGATATCAGGATTTGTGGGCAATTCGCCCAAATCATACGAATCCTGGGACAATAATCGAATCCCCTCCAGTTCCTCCTGAATGTTTTCCTTCTTGGCTGTCTCCATCACGGGTGTCTCGTCTTTGAGGACGTATTTCTCCAGGTATCCCCTGGCCTCCCTGTCGGAGTGTCGGCTGTGGAAAGACTTCTCGGACGCCAGGCTCTGTGTGTCCTCCTCCTTCACCCGGCTGCCTGTCGCCTCTTCATACAGGTCTGTGTAGAGGAACGCCATGGCTTTGGGCTCTTCAAACAGAATCTGGTCAATGATCTTAGCGGGTCCCTCGGGGAGAAAGATGGGAGTGAGAATTTCCTCCTGACTTCCAAACAACGCAGAACCGCTCTGCTTCAAAGGGGGTCGAGGGGATCTGCATTCCTCGACGTCGGAAACCCCTTGGACCATAACGTCATCGGTGCCACCATAGAAAACGTCATCGAGAAGTGCCATGTCCTCTTCGTCCTCATCCACCTCCCCCTCGTCCACGCTAACTGCCCGACAACTCTGACTGAGGCTGGGCTCCTCGGTATCCTGGCTCTCCTTCGCTTCCTCTTGTTCTTCTGCCTGCTGGTCACCTGGTCCATCTTTGATCACGGCAGGACTTCCTGGGGCCTGAGCATCGATCAAGGTGAACTTCTCAAAGTAATCCATGTTTGAAGTGGCTTCTCTGGCCGGAGGCTTCGCCACTGGGGCCCCCGGTGGATCCATCACATTGGAACCAGTTTCATTTGCATTTAATTGGACCACTGCCGTGGTTAAGATGGGCTCGTCATCGTTCAACCCAGATGTGTAATCATTGGTTGTTCCGATAGACTTGATCACCAGGCTCTCCTCCAGATAAGACAGGTTGTCTTCCATGGCCGTGCTCTCTTCCTCGTCCACCGATGCTAACATAGAAGGAACAACGATGTTAAGGATCTCAGAGCCTTCGGCCACCAGGCAGAACACTTGTTGCTCATGATCTCCTGCAGTATTTTCCTCTTCCTTTTCTTGTTCTTGGTCGGCCTTGACATTTGGAAGTGAGAACCCCACTAATTCTGGCCTCCCAACGACCTCATCCTGCTCTTCTAAAGCCTCCTGCTGCTGCTGCCGTCTGATACTCGCGGCGCTCGGGGCTCTGTCTTTGGATCTCTTCCTCCTGAGGATGTTCTCCTCGTCCATCACGATGATGATCCTTCCTGCCGGAAGGGCTCCGGGCGTGGCGGGACGGAAGGAGGGCACGGCATACGATTCAAGGGCGACGCTTCCGGCCTCGGAGGCCCACGGTGTGGGGCAGCGGCTGGCGCTGGTCTCCCACTCAATGCCGCTGTCCTCACCCTGCATGGTGACCATGGAGAAGGACGGGTCCATCATCAGGCACTGCATCTTGGGTCGGACCGCCTGGTCGTGGACCGCCTGACGGAGGCTGAGCGCAGAGGTACAACACACAGCGTATCGAACACTTGGGCCTTGAGATTAGGAAGGAACTATATTATAATGTATTATATTATATTATAATATGTTATATATGACATTATATTATAATACATTTTATTATATAACATTATATTATAATATGTTATATATTACATTATATTATAATACATTTTATTATATAACATTATATTATAATATGTTATATATTACATTATATTATAATACATTATATAACATTATATTATAATATGTTATATATTACATTATATTATAATACATTATATAACA
>OOFH01008817.1:3602-15978 GCA_900323355.1 Merlangius merlangus
GTACCAGAATAAAACTATTAATAGCGGAAACATTTCCTTGATGGTTTGGTTCATTTTACTCAAGTTCTACTGTAGTTGAGCTATTTAGTGATGTTGTAAATAGCTGTAAAAAGGCTACTTAGTGCTGTTTTAACGTCTGCTGTCCACCTCCAGATCCGTCGGGTGGCCTGCGACCAGCTGTACACTCTGAGCCAGTCGGACACCTCAGGCTTACAGGAGGTGCAGAAGCCCAACCTGTTCCTGCTGACGGTGGTCCTCAGCGCCCAGCTGCCCCTCTGGAGCCCGACCTCCGTCATGAGGGGAGTCAACCAGAGGTACACGGCCCAAAAGAGTTACAGGGAGGCTCGACCAACAAGTCCGACTTTAGATTCAGCCTGTAAAGTCTGGCAGACGAGCTGAAATCCGGGGGGTAGCCAAGCTATAACCAAAGTTCTGCTACCGCATAGTAGGATTGCTTGATCTAAGATTATAGTTGCCAAGACTTGAGGCTGGAAAGATGGACCTATAATGCCTGTTGGGAATGTGTTTGCACTTTCCATCGGGCCATTTAAATGGCTTTATTATTATGCCTTTCCCAGGAGGATACAGCTGAGCGGTTGCATGAAGAATTGCCCTAATCCATTCCTGACCTTCTTCGTAGTCTCTCTTGACTGTGTTTTTTTGTCCTGCAGATTACTTTCTCAGTGCACTGAATATTTTGAACTGAGGTGTCAGCTTCTGGACGACCTGACCAGTAAGTCTTAACGCAAATACACACGCCAAATCCCAGTTATCGTTTATTTTGTGTTGATATGTTTGAAAGGGCAACGTCTATTTTCATCCACCAGATGTCACTGTACGATAATCTCTTTTCTAATTGCGGTCTCCTTGCTTCCTTACCATCCCCGTCCTCAATCTCCATCTCTCCATCTTCTCCCCTCCTCCGCCCTGCTCCGTCCCACTGTCCTAGGCTCTGAGATGGAGGCGTTGAAGTTGAGCGCGGCCAACATGCTGGAGGACGAGATCTCCTGGCTGGACAACTTTGAGCCCAGCTGGGGCTCCGAGATGGAGACCAGCGAAGCTGACAACATCCTGCAGGCAGGGCATCTCCGCCTCATCAAGACACTGCTCTCACTCTGCGGCAAGGAGAAGGAACAGCTCGGTGAGCCTGCGCCGACGCACACCCAATACATCTCTCCTGCGCAGTCTGCATGGAAGCGACTTGTAAACTAATGCGGTGTCGCCGTCTGCCAACAGGTCCGTCGCTGATTCAGCAGCTGTTGGATGACTTCCTGTTCCGTGCCTCGCGCATCATCATCAACAGCTCTAACCCCGCGCCTGCCCCCACCCCCAGCCATGACTTCCACCCAAAGTACACCTTCCTTTTATAGATTTGGATAATGTTTTGCCATTGTTTTTTTTCGAGACAACTTGAAAATAAGAACAAATTGATCTATACTGAACGCATGTGCGTGTGTGGCCAGGTGCAGCACCGCCAGCAGCAGGCTAGCAGCCTACGAGGTGCTGGTGATGTTGGCGGACAGCTCTCTGCCCAACCTGCAGCTGATCACCAAGGAGCTGCTGTCCATGCACCACACGCCTGACCCCTCCCTCAGCAAGGAGTTTGATGTGAGACTCAACAAGGGATTCTCAGGCTCACCTTTCAAAGGACCTTTTCCTATGACATATAGTTTACAAATGACATCAAACAGCTGAGGTTTGAAATATTATAGTATAAGTATGATTGAGTTTATAATTAATACAAAGTAGAATTAATGAATGATTAATAAAACATATTATAATAATAATGTTGGAATATAACTGCAAATTATACGGATAACTTTATTTTAATAGCATCTCAAATGTTTTAGCTGTACACCAATTTTTGTACTGTAGCTCTACACCATCTTGCAAAGTCTTATTATTATTTATTTTAAAATATGCGCCAACGGCATGTTCTCTTCCAATGTTGTGTGGCTGTGGTTTCCCTCCCTGCAGTACCTGCCCCCGGTCGACAGCCGCTCCGTATCTGGGTTCGTGGGGCTGAAGAACGGCGGAGCCACTTGCTACATGAACGCTGTGTTCCAGCAACTCTACATGCAGCCTGGCCTGCCAGAGGTGCACGCACGCGCGATCGCACGCATGCTTCCCAATTGTCGCCAAAAGTGTTTTGTGAATATGCAACGTTAAAACTGTGTTACTTGGTCCCCAGGCGATCTTGTCTATTGAGGACGACACCGAGCAGCCAGAGGAGAGTGTGTTCTGTCAAGTCCAGTCCCTGTTTGGTCACCTGATGGAGAGCAAGTTGCAGTACTACATCCCTGAGAACTTCTGGAAGGTGCGTCGCAGCCTCACTAGCTCAAACCCTGCAGGCTTTTAGTATAATTGCTTGTTTTTTCGAAGATACCAGCTCTGCCATTTGTCCGCATTAAACCTCATGAACATTTGTCTCTCTAGCCCAACACACAATTCCGGGGACTTAATTGTTGCAATATGGTATAAATCGAAAGAGCTTCAAACTAAAATACAGATGTTTCCTTTGTATTAAGCTTTTTTGGATACTGTTGATGATTAAAATGCTAAGGGTTTTTATATAAGGTTAAAGGTGTGGTCCTCCTGACTCTCAAGGGGATGAACACATTGTGTGGTTTTGTCTCCTTGGTCTGCGGCAGATCTTCAAGATGTGGAATAAGGAGTTGTACGTTCGGGAGCAACAGGATGCTTATGAGTTCTTCACCAGCCTAGTGGACCAGCTGGACGAACATCTCAAGGTGTCTCTCTCACTCACACACTCTCACTCTGAACAACCCAATTGTCTTGTTGTATTTGCCATTTCTTGTGCTATAAGGTGTTGTCACTGACACAACCCATTCCTAAAAATGTTCCCCAACAGAAAATAGGGCGGGAACAGCTGTTTAAAAACACCTTCCAGGGGATTTTCTCTGACCAAAAGATTTGTAAAGACTGTCCTCACCGGTAAGCCACAACCAGGATCTTGCCTTCCATGTTTTATACTTAGTATGTTTTATACTTCTACGTGAATAATAAAAAGTGACAATCTCAAATATATCTGACTCGACATACATTTATTTACAAGACATTGAGATTGCCACTTTAAACTTACATTGACATTAATAATTTCATAGTTCATATTAAATCCCACTCTAAAGGACCTTGCTTTCCTTCGTAAATACTTTACATTATACATTTATCCTTTGACCCTTGACATTACAGGTACGAGCGAGAAGAGACATTCATGGCCTTGAACCTGGGTGTGACCTCCTGCCAGAGTCTGGAGATCTCACTGGACCAGTTTGTCAGGGGGGAGGTGCTGGAAGGCAGCAATGCCTACTACTGTGAGAAATGCAAGGAGAAGGTGTGTGAGAAGTCTGCTAAATATTATAGTATACAAAGCTGTAGATAACGTTTGAGAGTTGAAGACGGTGCTCTCTCTTGTAGAAGAATCGAGAGAGCAGAAATGCGTCATTTTTAAACTAAACTTACCATAAAGAACGTCCCTCCCTCCCTGCGTTGCTCCGCCACGCCTTTAACTTTCCAACTTGAAATGTTGATACTCCGGCGCAATACTAACTTAGCAATATCGTGCTGAAACGAACAGCTTTATATGGGGCCAAGAGGTTTAATTCAAAGCCGAATTCTGGGTTCAAACCTGTAGGCTCCACGTCAAGTTCCATTATTATTGAAGTATCAAATTAGGTGTGTGTGTGTGTGTGTGTGTGTGTGTGTGTGTGTGTGTGTGTGTGTGTGTGTGTGTGTGTGTGTGTGTGTGTGTGATTTCAGAGAACCACAGTGAAGCGGACGTGTATCAAGTCCCTGCCGAGTGTGCTCTGCATCCACCTCATGCGCTTTGGCTTCGACTGGGAAAGCGGACGCTCCATAAAGTACGATGAGCAGATCAAGGTAGGACATGACTGGCACCTGCATTCGCAGAGAATCTTCACTTAGAGCTACCATCACTGTTCACTAGATGCAGCCTCATCACTGTTGAATAGATATAGCCTCATCATGTAGATCTACCATCACTTTTCAATAGAAACAGCCTCATCGCATCATTCAGAGTAATTTATTAACAAGTTGGATAACAATTAACTCGTTAATTGAGAGACCCCATCTCCTCCCCGTCTGTCCCTCAGTTCCCCTGGGTGTTGAACATGGAGCCCTACACGGTGTCCGGTATGGCACGCCAGGACTGCAGCGGGGAGGCCGCGGAGGGCCGCGGCGACGGGGCTGCCGGTGGCTCGCCCCGCAAGAAGGTAACCATATCGGAGAACTACGAGCTGGTGGGAGTTGTAGTCCACAGCGGCCAGGCGCACGCCGGACACTACTACTCCTTCATCAAAGACAGACGGTAAGACATGAAGGATAATTGGACCATCCGCCTCGCCTAAAGACTCAATTTACCAGTTCAATGTGTAACATTTGTTTTTTACGATTACTCAATAGTGTTTAAATGGAAATAATGCATAGGTTGGAACTAGTTGTCCTTATTTTCCAGTCAGCACAACTGTAGTATATCAAAGCAATTGAAACGTCTCATTAGCCAGTCTTCAGACGGCTCTGTTCAAATGCCCTGGGCAACACTGAGCAAAGGCCCATTACAGCTCTAACAGGCTTTATGGGCCCAAGTTTCCCCTGGCACCCCACTGTACTTTATAGTGCTCTCAATCTGAGTGTAATGTAGGAGGCTAATAGCTGATAATTAGTGGAGTCTTATTACCTTAGTTTTTCCACTCAGCTGTGCTAGAGTGTAGGGGAGCTCCCTGGGGCTCATTATACAGCGTTCAAGGGGTGGGGGGTGGCGCAGTGGGGGCCCCTTTAAGCTTCTCCAGATGTTGGGCCCCTCAAGGCAGAAACACTAAATGAAGACCTTGAATGCCTTGGAACCAGATAATCCATCACTGCCACATTTACCACATCTCTCACTCGTTCTCTCACTCGCTCATTCACTTAATCACTCTTATTCTCAGAGTGTTATCCTGGACTGTTTATCATGGTCCTTATATACAAAGCTGTGTGTATAGATTTGGTGCAGCCAACCGCCCTCTGCAGAGATGTATTGTGTATAGAGGTTAATTCAATACCATGCTCTTACAGGGGAGGCGCTCGCGGACGCTGGTACAAGTTCAATGACAACGTGGTCGAGGAGTTTGACATGAACGATGAAACCCTGGAGTACGAGTGCTTCGGAGGGGAGTACCGCCCTAAGGTCTACGACCAGTGTAAGCCCTCGGTGCACAAACGCGCCCCGATCATTCTAGCCAGGCCCTTTCCATAGGTTAACCATAACATTTGCCATAGCTCTATTGAGTTTATGAATTTTATGAATCATTCATCAGTTTATGAAGTTTATGAATCATTCCTGACCATTTATTTTCAGTCAGTGTTTTACTTTGCACGGTTGTTTTTGCATATCTTTTATATATGTATGGGTCTCTTTGTGTGTGTGTGTGTTCTCAGCCAACCCATACCCTGATGTGCGCCGGCGGTACTGGAACGCTTACATGCTGTTCTACCAGAGGATAAGTGACCAGAACTCTCCGGTCCTTCCCAAGAAAAGCAGAGTCAGCGTGATGAGACAGGAGGCCGAGGACCTCACTCTGTAAGTGTGTCCCCACAGACGTACACTGTAAACTGTAGGTCCCCATATAGACAAACTGCAGGTCCCCACATGATAACTCACCCTGTAGCTGACCACATAGACCAACACATTTTCAATGAACCCAGATGAAATGTACTTCATAATCCCAGAAGGGTAATTCAGGGATATAGACAAACTGTTCAAACTCGAATAGACCCACATAGGCAAAAAAAAAAGCATAAAAAAGTATAAGAAAGTCCCCACTTCTCTCACTCTCTACACAGGCAAACGCAGGTTTCACATTCTCCACACAGGTAAATGCACACTTCATACTGTGTCCCCAAAAAGGAGACAAGCAACATCTTCTGAGAATCACAGCTTACAGTACAAATGTCAAATGTAAAGTGTGTGACTAAAGGTGATTCACGTGTTACATTTAATTTGATTTGCATGGTGTGTAACTCGTGCTAATTTTTGGACTGTTAAGCTTGTCCCGTGGTATCAACGCATGTCTTTGTTGTTCTGCTCTCTAGCTCCGCCCCCTCCTCTCCCGACGTCTCACCCCAGTCGTCCCCCCGCCCGCCCAGGGCAAACAACGACCGGCTCACCCTCCTCACCCGTCTGGTGAGGAAGGGGGAGAAGAAGGGTCTGTTTGTGGAGAAGATGCCGGCCAGTATCTACCAGGTACACTTTGGTTACTAAGAAAGCCTGCTGGAAGCCTTTCAGCAGGCCGGACCTAGTAATGTAGATAGGTAGGAGAGCTACGTTGTAGTTCTGATTATGTGAATCAGTTAGTGCGAAGGTGCTCTTAGGTATACAAAAACATAGTTTCTAAAATGATAAGCTGACCAAGTCACTCTTCTTTAAATTAAAAAAGCTTCAATAAATAGGCTTTCATAATAGAATTCTTAAAAATTTGCCAACATGTTTCGGCCATTGTTGGCCTTCATTAGGGCATGAATAATAAACAAGGTGTTTCGGCAGGTATATCAATATCATAGGTATTAGTAAACTCGCTCCAGCTGGAGTAGGCGGAGTCAACAGATTACTCATAATGCAGCTTAAATCATGTAATATGATCACAAAATACATACATATCCATGAAAAACATAGAATGTATCCAGTGTTGAATAACAATCATAGCAATACAATCAAAATAATTCAAACAGTCACAAACAGCTCATCAACTCTAAAGGAAGACCACCATTTCAAAAGAATCATTCAATCCTGGGAATGCCATAGCATCTAGTTTATAGAGCCAGCGACTTTCTTTTTGGTTTATTGTTTTTTGTCAACCGGTAAGGGGCACATGATCAATCCCTATAGCTGTGAACAATATGCCATTGTCATTATTCGCTTCTTTGAAGTGTCTTGTCATAGCATAATCAGTTTCCTATTTTTGGGGCATACCTATGTTCAGCGAGGCGGTCTTGTAGCCGTCGCTCAGTACGCCCAACTTAAAAAGCATCACACAGAGAGCATTCCAAAATATAATTAACATATGTAGTCTTACAATTTATGAAATGTTTATAAGTGAATATAATTCTAACTACTGTGGAAGGATTCTGTTCGCTTTTTACAAAGAAATTCCCTGGATGGATGACTCGTGGATGCTTGTGTTTTACGCTTGAGTAACCTTCTAGTTCAGATGTAAATTTTATGGAATCAATAGATGCAGTAGAAAAATTACAATTGTGAAGCGCTGTTTGTGAGTGATTCATCACTGTACCAGCCATATCAAGCTGAAAATATACCAATGATTGTTGTGTGTAGATGGTACGAGACGAGAATCTGAAGTTCATGAGGAACCGCGACGTGTACAACAGCGACTACTTCAACTTCACACTATCCCTGGCCTCCGTCAACGCAGTGAGTGCTTCACGTACCTTATTGGTCCTGGTCTCTCCCTCGCTCCCTGCCCAGATCCACATCACCAGAGATACTTGTGTGTGTGTGTTACAGACAAAACTCAAGCATCCCGACTACCAGGCCATGGCCAAAGAGAGTCTCCAGTTGTCTGTCCATTTCCTCTTCCACACGTACCTGCACACCAAAAAGAAGCTCAGGTACACGCAGAAACGCACAAGTCCATAGCTAAAATTGACATTTCTGCACCACGAAGGAAGTGACTATAAGCCAATACAAATACGTTTGTATTGCTTTAGTATTCCGGTTTGGTTTAAATGTCACGTCTCCATCCCTTATTTCTATGTCTATCTTGATCGGAACCAGGGTGGACACCGAGGAGTGGATGACCACGGTGGAGGTGCTGCTGTCTAAGAGCAGCGTGGCCTGTGGCTGGATGGTGCAGTATCTGGTGGGACCAGAGGGCCGAGAGATCTCCAGGTGAGTTCTGCCACCGGCCTTTCGTCCACGACACCAGATGACAAAGGAAAATAGTTTTGTTGGCTAAGGTTGACCGGCTAAAGGGCTGGTCCGGTAGATGGGGTTCCTCGAGTTTTAAAAAAATGACCCCACGCCAGGAACGAGTATGGCTGTGTATTTAAGGAACAATTCATCCCAGTAACGGCTTACGTAGTCTAAAAAGTGCTCTGTCGTACTCTTATACCTCAAAAAATGCAATGAACTAATAATTAAATCCTGGACTCACTATAGTTGACTCCTTTATAACAGAGAGCATTGTCCTATGGTCTCTGAGAGTCCTCTCCAAAGTTTTAAGACACAAAAAATGTCAAAGCGCAATAGTGCCAAGAGCCATCTAGAGCCCTCTAAAACAAGTTCAGCTGTCGATGAGGCTCCGGATGCTGATTTGCTGAAAGAACGGGCCTTTGTGTGTAGCTGAAACAAACTTCAAATCAGGTTTGTTGCGAAGAGTAGAGTGATTATATGTGGGGAAAGTGTGTTCCTTCAGGCTGTGGTTAAAAGGAGTTCTCGCTGCCTCTCAGAAGAACAAACATGCCCTCACAAATGACTAGGGTTTCTGGATGAAAACCCTTTTCAACAAGCTTCCAAAATGACTTCTGACACGATGAAAACGATTACAGAAAAGTTCTCACCCATCAAGTTGGTTAATGCCGTCTGTTTTTGGTTATAAAATAAACTTAAAATGTGTTTGAAGTTGGTTTCAGCTTCTTGATAAAATAGTTAATAAGTTGATATGATAATAAGTGAAAAACATAAAAAGGGAAACAATTGACTCCTAGTTCTGCATGATCGCCCCCCAAAGCGGCTTTGTCAAGGCCAATGTCCTGTTATCTGCCATCTCAACACACACCTAGTGCATGAAGACACATCCGTACGTACGTACTTCCGTGAGCACTGACCCGTGCCCCTCTGTGTGCCTGCGGTGCTCCAGGGTGTGTCTGCTGGAGTGCAGCCTGCGTGAGGTCCGGGTGGTAGTAGCCTCCATCCTGGAGAAGACCCTGGAGAGCGCCCTGCACTTCAGGGAGCCGGGCCTGGACGGCCTGGTGGATGCACTGCTCTCCCTGCTGGACAAGGACGTCCCAGAGAACGTCAAGAACTGCGCCCAGTACTTCAGCCTCTTCAGCAACTTCGCACAGCGGGTAAAGGAAGAGTTAATCCAGTTGTTGAACTGATTGGTAACGCTACATTAAGGAGAGGTTGGTAATGCAGAGTTAATCAAGAGGTTTAGGAGATAAGTAATTGACTGCAGTGATGATGACAGGTCAAGTTGTTTTGATACAAGTTGTGATACTGTGCAACAACACATTGAGGACAGGTTAAAGATGGGGATGATTGAATAAAATAAAGGTGTGTAATGCTGCTGGTTTCTGAGCTTGTAGATCCTGAATGTGTTTTTTTCTTCTCTGTGTTAGGGCTCCACCTCATGCCAGTTGTTACTGAAACATGCAGCCTATCGCCGGATGCTTGTCTTCCTCCTCGGAGCCAACAGGCAGAACAACCAGGTGAGCTCCTCTGGTCTCTTCCACAAGACAAATGGCGCATTCCCTTGGCGGCTCCACTTGTTTTCCGTAGTGTTGTACCGTATAGTATTGTGTTGTATTACTTTACTTTATAAGCCTCATCACCTTAACCAAGAAGGGCTGTAGAATTGCATCAAATACTAATGTATATTTGCAATAATTTGAATTTGACCCATCTTCATTGCACTAAACCCGTGAACCTCTGTCTCTGATAATGTTCCAGAACCGCCGCTGGAGTCCGGCGCAAGCCCGCGAGTTCCTCCACCTGCACAGCACCCTGGCCCTCATCACCCTGAACTCTGACCTCACAGCCCAGAGGACCCATGGTCAGTCACACACACAGACACACCTTATATCCAGTGGCATCGCCGTGTGTCACGATGAATTTGGATCTTAACACTTTGGATCTTATTCCAATTTCCATGTCAAATAGTGGGGAATCTAAGAAAGTAGTCATTGTCTACTGCTAAGAATATAGCAAAGAAATATGCCGGAAGATTAAGGGAAACCACGCTGTAGACCACGCTGTAGTCACTTCCTGAGGGAAATCAATGCTTTTTATGGCCTTCTCCCGCATCCACGATGTTATCATGTTTTCTGTGTGAGTCACGTTTAATGATACATGGTGGTGATGGTGTTAAGCAGACTGTTATTTGCTGTGATCAGAGATGTGCGTCTCACGTGAGACGTCTGGTTGTGTCCCTCAGCCCCGGGAGCGTTCAAGCTGAGTGTGAGCAGTGTGCCCCCTGCCAGCGCTCTCATGCCGCTCCACGCAGACCTGCAGGCCTCTCTCTTCACCCCAGAGGGGCAACCATACCTCCTGGAGGTAAGGCACCCACTCACGCACGCACACAAGCGTACACAAATGCACACATACACACACACACACAAATGCATGCACAAATGAAAGTGCGCATGCAAAAACACACGCATGCACACACACGCATGCACACACAAGCATGCACACACAAATGCACACACACACAAATGCACACACACGCACAAATGCACACACATGAATACGCGCACAAATACACACACACGCACGCACACACAACGCACAAATGCACACACAAATGCGCACACACAAATACGGGCACAAATGCACACACACAAATGCACACATACACACACAAATGCACACACACACACACAAATGCACACACACACACACACACAAATTCACACACACACATGGAAACAGACACTACCCAAGATTAACAGCATATTGGGTAACTTTAAAAAGGTTAGGCATAATAAGCCTTAGCGGGCTTGACATGTGACATGTTTTCACTTTCAACCTTTGTTTGATTATAAGTGATTTACATAACACACTAGGCTCTTACTATTCACTACTCTTATATTGTTTACAATGTTTCCAACTGGTTAATGTAGGACCGTCGTAAAGGAGCAGGTATAGGTGAGGCCACTAGCTCAAGAATGCTGTAGGCAGACCAGACGTGAGGTTCCAACCCAGAAGCAGCCTCTTAGTGCTTGTGTGTGTGCGTGTGTGTTCT
Organism: Merlangius merlangus; assembly: GCA_900323355.1. Lineage (NCBI taxonomy): Eukaryota > Metazoa > Chordata > Actinopteri > Gadiformes > Gadidae > Merlangius > Merlangius merlangus. The sequence continues at coordinate 14,603 of OOFH01008817.1, forward strand.
AGGTGATGTTTGCCATGCGGGAGCTGTCTGGACCACTGTCCCTCCTCATCGACATGATGGCCTACTGCTCCTACTGCAATGAGCCTTTCTCCTTCGGAGTCCTACAGCTACTCAAGGTGAGCATACAACAACATGTGGATTCACTGTCTGCCAGACCATACCCACATGCAGTGTATGATGAAACTCTGACGTCCGCATTTGTTCTGGCTCTTTGTGTGTGTGTGTGTGTGTGTGTGTGTGTGTGTGTGTGTGTGTGTGTGTGTGTGTGTGTGTGTTAGACCCAGTTAGAGACGGCTCCACCACATGAACTGAAGAATGTGTTCCTGATGCTCCAGGAGCTTCTGGTGAGCGGTGATTACTGATCCCACAGTATCATGACACCTGGATCTCCTACTTTACCTTCTTTTGATCGATTTGAAAATATCAAAGTAGTAGTAATATGATTTATTTTGATTGATAATTTCATTGGTGCAAATGATACGCTTCACCTGTATGGACATTTTGTGCCCAGATTTGTGTGTCTCATATGCAGCAATTAATCCCCTCCCTACCTCATCAGGTGGTTGAAGACCCTCTCCAGGCCCAGAGACTCAAGTATGCGTTTGAGTCAGAAAAGGGCTTGTTAGGTACGTCTGCGTTCCGACAGAGCACTTCACTGATCTTGATTGTGTGTGTTTGTGTGTGTGTGGCTGCGTTGCCCCGACTGACCGCTCTTCTGCCTTCTTGCAGCGCTGATGCACCAAAGCAACAACGTGGACAGCAGCCGCTGCTACCAGTGTGTCAAGTTCCTGATCACACTGGCCCAGAAGTAAGACGGGATTATTTCTAGAGCCCTCTATCACAAGCACTGTCTCAAAAGGCTAGTGATGGAGTCTAGAAGTCTGCTGGCGCTCAACACGAAACTTAATCGATGGCTGGGAGTGCTCTAAAGATTCTGAGCAACACTGGACGTTCTAGCTGATGTAATCCAAGATTTACATTTTTTGTTCAAGTCTTGTTCACAGTTGCATTCAGCATGTCCTTCGACAGTAGTTTTATCACATGAGATGAATTGTAGTGCATTAGGGATCGGGGTGGTTTTAACAAAGGATATGAGTTGAAGTGCATTAGGGATCATGGTCGTTTTAACAAATGAGAGGAGTTGTAGCACATTAGAGATCGTGGTTGTTTTATCACGTGTGATGGGTTGTAGTGCATTAGGGATGTTCTCCTGACATGTATCACTTGTTGTCACCAGGTGCGTTCCAGCCAAAGATTACTTCAAGGATCTCTCTGGTCACTGGAGCTGGGCGGTCCAGTGGTTACAGAAGAAGGTCGGTCTTCAGTCCTCCACTGAAATCACGCTGCTTATACAGGACAGCTGGGAGCTCAGCCTG
>OOFH01009337.1:1696-13211 GCA_900323355.1 Merlangius merlangus
TACCGTCCCAGGTTCCCGGCTGCCCCAGACTCCACTTCACGCTCTCCCCATCAGTGGCGGTTTTAGGTACGGGCGAACCGGGGCGCCATATTTGTGGGGGGCGCCAACTCACATGCGGGGCGCCACGAGCCGTAAAAAAAACAAAAACGCGCTGCATAGCGGTTTTCAATGAAGTACATAAATTTGTGTGGGGAATTGTTTTTTTGGCGCCCCCCTCTGGCTGCAGGCGCACCTGCTCGTTGCGATGCAGGGGGGGTTGTATCGCGACCCTACGGACGTCTTGCCCGGGGCGTAACTGGACGTAGAACCGCCACTGAGTGGGCCCCAAGGACCGGTTAATAATGGATGTTTTCATTCATTTCCAGGGTGGAGTTCCAGAACAAATTCTACGGCGGGAGTGGTTACAAGCTCTGCCCCTTCTGCTTCACCTCTCTGATCAACGCCTCAGTGCCCATCTGATGGTCGAAGGATTGTGCAACAGTTATTGCCCGAGGGAGTGCGTTCGTCAGTGTAATGCAGATCGATCATGAAGCAGCCGCACACATTTCAGCATTTGGTTGAGCCATAATGATTCTCGTTTTTTATTTATCTGCAATTTGGTCGCAAGAAATGACTTGGTCTGTGGCTTAGACTGTTCTTTGACATCAGTGGGCGCACAATGTCACATTATGAATAAATAATTATCATACTGTACTACAGTTGTACTATTTATACTAAACTAGAAATTACCTTCTGTATTCCTATCAGTTTTGGCTACTCAAACTTTTGATTGGCATCGTCTTATCCATTTTTTACTGGTACACATTCTCAGGAAACGATAGACATCTTTGTGATGATGATGCAGACATGGACTTTGGAAAGGGACATGTCATTTTTTAACAGTTGAAGGGAATTTAAAAAAGATTTGGCCAATTATTTAATTATCGGCTGAAAGTACTAGGATGGTTTTGATATGCCAAAGATCTAATGTTCATTGTGGATGCTTCAACTGTGAGGGCTTCCTGAAGACCATTCCTAAGGCATTAGTCCATAGAAAGTTTTTTTTTTTTGCTGGTGCCTTATATACAAAATTTGTTGAAATGAGTGCCTGTGAATACATGACATCTGAATGGGTGACGCCACACCACAACGGTTTCGATCAAAACTATAACCATGTTAATGGATGAATGCACTACCATTAATAATTGTACAATGAAAAAAATAAACTGGGTTTTTGCTTCTTAATATGATTTGTTTATTTCCTTATTGTAAATTGCAATTTGGGGGTGGGGATATTTATTCATAATGTAAAAAAATAACACTTTCAATAAGAATAATAAGTCAAAGTTTGATCAAACTAATAGTGCATATATTTCAGCTTTCTTTCGACCGTTTTTCGTTCAGCATTTTTTTATTTTTCAGACTGGGGCATATATTTTCTCGTCCAGGGGCATAGCCCCCATGTGGCTATGCCCCTGGACAAGAAAATATTTAAAATATTGTTGTAAGTGGGTGCATTGCCGAATTTGCCGTCACATGGTTTTGCAAAGCTGTACATGTCTTAAAGAAATTTATGTGGATGGTTCCAACATTCTCATATATTCTTTTTTTTTTTTACATTTCTCACAGTGCAAATATGTTTTTGAATGAGTTTCTGAAGGTGGTGTTTTAAGATGGGTGTAATAGGCCTAATTATTTGTGAACCCAAATATAACAACAAAAAAAACATTTAAAATGTTGATGCATGATTGTTGACTATATGGTGATAATACAATTCCTGGTTTTCTGGAAAAAAATGTATTCGCTGTCATAATTCAGCTTGTATTTAATATATTTTTGCTTAAGGCACACTCATTTATGAGGAAATGTCAAACTGGAACTGCATGTTGAATAGTTTGCTGACCCCTGGAATATGTTAATACAATTTATTTTTACTAATTCAATTGTCTAGCAATTTACAGTGTCAATTATTGTAGTCTGGTATAGATTTGTATATCAAGTCCGAGTAATAATATATAAACGGAACTAATAACCGCTGGCCTTAGTTCCGGCCGTGTACTTTTTGAGTTGCACAGCCTCTTGAGCGAATGTCAAAGATGGCGCTCCCCATGTAGACTGTAATGTCTTCGTTATGTAGTGCATTGACTTGTGAATCGCAGACTGCCTCATTGGAACTGAATTGAATATTTATTTCTGGATTTTTTTGTAACTAAATGTAAGGGTAGAGGACCTTGGCAGAGATCATGGCGGTTCTGGGTGACATAAGTCGAAGTGTTCGGTTGCTGTTAGGTCAAATGCATCGCTGCAGGACGACTACTGCTGGGAGCAAATCTCTATTGTTGGGTAATAAAATCTTCCAGAGTTTACCTTTTGTCGTCTAAACGGTTTTATGCGTTAAGTATTAAATCAACAGATTGACAATAGGCTACGTTATGCTAGATCTATATCACTTTTCAATTTGTCAGTCTATATGTCTCTGGTGGTATCTCTGTTTGAATGCGATCTCTTCTCGGCTGGTTCACCTCAACCGATGGGTTCTCCCTCCAGCTCGGGGATTCGGCCAGGCAGCCCCGCAGTCCAAGCCGGTGGTCGATGACAACGAGGCGGTCAGTCCGACGTTTGTCAACAGGAACCCCCGCAATCTCGAGCAGATGGCCCTGGCAATGAAAGACAGGGGATGGGGTACGACCTGGCCCCATAGAGAGTTCTACCACAGGTGTGTACCGATTCAAATCTTGGCTATTGTATCATTTTGCGGTGATCAGGGTCAAGAAACTAAGAATATATATGAATCAGGTTCAAGAAAATAAGAATATAGGAGTCAACATTGCCTCCTAGACATTTCCCCCTCACAACATCTACCTATAAATAACCTAAATACCAGATTTAAAGATTAGAGATCCAACCTGAACATATTTGTTAAAAACCTGGTTATTCTTAAACCTCACCTGACATTTCAAAACAACGCCAGTCCCAGTTCTAAATCTCTCTCCCTCACTCAGGTTGGTGTTCACCCGCTCCCAGCACCACGTGACGGCCGAGGTGTTTGCCTGCGACTCCCCCACCCCGGTGCTCTCCTGCTCCACCAAGGAGTGGGCGGTGAAGCGGGAGCTGGCCTCCACCCGCTGCGTCGCGGCCTGCCAGGCCGTGGGCGAGGTCCTGGCCGAGAGGTGCCACCGGGCGGGCATCACGCGCATGGTGTACCGGGCCATCCCCTGGCAGTTTCGCTCAGACGCTGTGAGTACGATGCCGCAGACCCTGCTTGGTTGAAGGGTTGGGGTTTGACCACCGAGGTGGGGGCAGGGTTGTGTGGGTAGGTCCATATGAGGCGCCTGCAGGCCTGTTCTAAAAAATAGCACAACTCGTTCTTGAGCAACTTTTTCCCACCTTTTTTAAGTCATTGTTGATATCAGGGTGTCCGCGCATCCTTTAAAAAGTCTTAAAAAGGCTTAAATTCATGTTTCTAAATTTAAGACCTTAAAAAGTCTTAAATTCGTTCCAAATGTCATATGCTGGTCTTAAATAGTGTAACTCAAGGTCTTAAATTTGTCGGGGCAGGACTGTATATTTGTTATATTTTTCTCGTGGGACTTTTCAGGAAGGACATGTAGAGAGGCTTCTTTCTTGCTAGCTGCATATATAAACGATTATCTGCGTGCTTGCTAGCTAGTCTGCGACAATGGGTAGGTGCAAATTAAAGGACAGTCGGCTGGAAGACGTCCGTTTCTGAAGTTGGCTCGCGTCTGCTGGCAACCCCCACCATCGCGTGTTTTAGGTCTTAAATTTTATTCATGGTGGTGTTAAAAAAGGTCTTAAAAAGTCTTAAATTTGACTTGCTAAAACCTGCAGATACCCTATTTATTGTGAGAAATCATTAACATGATCTGATCAGTGTCTTCACATAGATGAGAATCATTAATAATAATAATATATAACTAAAGGCAAACTGAGCAAATTTGTTATTTCAGAAGAGTGTATCAAACTGGGTGCTCCTCGTATGACTCGGTTGTACCCAGGTTGGTGACCCCTGCGTTACAGATTCAGTCTAAACAAAAGCCGATCTCTCATCAGTCTTACACACATGTCTATGGAAGAAGAACATTTTAAACTTTCTTGAAGTATAGGTGTTTGTTTTTTTTCCCCCCACATTTCTTCTGTTTAATATAACGAATACAAATTCTCATCCTTGGGCGATTTAGAGTGAATGTAGCGTACACCACTTCTGGTGGCGGTTTCGGAAAATGGTCGTCTACAGCTCACGTACAACAGTTTCCTCCTGCATAGACTGAGGGAAAACTCTGTAATGCAAATCTCAAAACAGTTTTCAACTTGTGAACGGGAGAGATAGAAAATGCTGGTGTAACCATGGCCTGTGGTGAAGCCGTCCAGAGGCGTGTTGTTAACCGGGTCCTGTGTCTTCCTCTGTGTGGTAGATCCAGTCCTTTAGGACGGCGCTGAAGGAAGGAGGACTGGTCCTCAGTGAGCCCAGGAGGCAGTACATTGCACCCCGAGTCAAGGCCCCGTCCGGCCCCATGTGAATATTGTTATTGAAAATCGGAATTAAAAGAATGGTTAACTTGTTGTTCTGCAATCCATTTCTGAAAGTAGCGAGATGAGTCGGTCTGCACTTAAACTAAGCAAAGTGAAAAGTATGCAGTGTTAAGTTATATCCTTTTGTAGTCTGGTATATTGATAAAAAAAAAACGGCTGCTTTAAGTAGAATATTTTTTATTTGATCACTCGTAGAGCAAGTGTTGTAAACGGTATAATATGCAATGTGCTGAGAGACATTGTGGGAGGACATAGAAATACGTCTGATACAATTCATCATAACACAAGGTGCCCATGGGCTCAGGGAATGGACATGGTGTGTGTGATTAAATAATAAAGTGCATGGTGTTTCATGCATGCCATGAAAACAGCAAGTTCTGCGTTGGCCAGTGTGAACACCAAAGCATCATAAACCCGATCAGAGTGTAGGGGTAAAAAAGCAAATCCATTAAATACACTTTAGGACATAACCCTGAATGTATTCATTCCTCTTTCATTGAAGGGAGATAAGAAAAGGGAAAATGACATGCCCCAGCATTGGTTCAGCATTTCTTTATATATTTATATATGCATGTAATACTTTCAAAGTAGGAACAGCAAAACATCCCCCATTGCGAAGTACAAAATGACACCATAATCACACACTTACTAACAGTCACCAACTTGTAGTGAATATATATCCTAAAAATAAATCCAAGAAAAACAAAAAGCCTTAATTTTCTTAAACTAAATTCATGTTTAAGGCACTTATAGATTAGATTTGTTTTACAATGAAAAGAGTTGGTATGTTGGAAATTGGTATATTGGAATACATTGTTATTATGCACCCAGCTAAAATCTCCCATCAGTAAATACGTAAGAGTAAACCGTTGCTCTCTTTACAAAACTCATCTACACTGGCAGCATAGAGCCTCAAACATGTTGAATGGAAAAATACTTTGAATTGCATATACATGCCTTTAGTTGGGAGATATAGAACTATACTATGTGAGGTCCTTGAGTGGACCAGCGGGGTATTCAAAGTAAATAACAGCAGAGAAAGGGATGCCACTGGATCTGAGACGTGCATGAAATAAACAGAAATAAGGTCTTGAATACCTAAACCAATTTGGTGGCCAGTTGCGCTTTTAACGGCCCCAATACTGACCGGCTCTCGGTACAGCGAGCGTACAAAAGGTATTCCCCAACGGAATGAAATGGATGCATAAAAAAAAAAAGATTGGACCAATATTTTAAAAGAGTGACAATAAATTAGTGAGAGCGATAATGCAGCTGCGTTCAAATAGCTTGTCGAGAGAATACTTAAATCAGTCACGCTTCACAACCTCTGCCTACTTGGACATCAGGGTATTTGAGTGAATCCCTCGATCAACACCCTCCTCCTCTCTTCCGTTCAACCAATCACATGCTTTTCCCATCCGCATCCTGTATCCTCTTCTCCGATTGGCTGCGGGGCTCGGGGGAAACGTCCACACAGGCTCTCTGGTGAGTCAGGCCCTTCCGCGCCTGACTCCGCCTCCGTTGCATCGGAGACCGCCGAGGGCTGCTGGGTAACTGAAAGAAAGAAAATGAATGTAAAACCTTCCTCTCAAAGATCCCAATGCTAATCCCAATGAGGCCACCATCCCGTTCAGAAGGCATCCAATACCGCCGTTTGTGTAAATGTTCAAGGTCAGTTGACATGGAATATTCCAGACAGAAAACCATCCGATAAAATAAAAAGGTTGATTTAATTCCTCTGGTCTATGCTAACGGCCGCACTGCGCCCTTCTCTGACGGTTACCTTGTCGTCGTCCAGCTCGCTGATTGACTGCATCAGAGAGAAGAGGTTCATCCTCCCGCTTCGGTTCAGGACCGTCTGGAAAAGAGAGGAGAACAAACACCGGGCGTGAACCCCGGGAACAGCGGGAGAGCCGGAGGGAGGTCTGAGGGGAGCGGGGCATTACAGCGGGAGGAGGGGGCCTGCTCACCTTGTCACTGTCCTGCACTGTGATCGTAGGATTGGGATTGACAGCTGCTGGGGCTGGGGCTTCCATTGGCGAGGGTTCCCGATTGGTTGCAGGCTGGTCCTCAAATACCTTTTTTTATTTTTTTTAGTGTTAGGAGTATAAAGAAAAGATGTATGATTTAATATTTTAAGACTTCAGACTACTTCAATTATAATGTAACCGTAAAGACATTACTTTGTCCATGCCAACAATATCAGGTATCTCCTCCTCCTCTTCTTCGTCCTCATCAGTGTCTTCTTCTTCAAAATCCTCCTCTCCCTCGTCGTCTATCTGGCTATCTCTTTCGGTTTCTGGTTCGTCCTCCTTGTGAAGTGGCATATTTCTCTGATCTCTTGACTTCCGCCGCCAGAGGGCGCTGTGGCGCTGCTGGCTGTAAAAAGATGCTTGCTCGTTAAGATCTGTTCGAAATAACGCGTTGAAATGGTAACGTACACCTGCCGTTGACCACGGCCTTAACACGAGTATTACAACACACTTTACGTAGTGAGAGTGGATGAGAAATTAAAAAGCAATATTTCAATGGGGTTTTATATTTATATTTTTATTGGTTAACTTATATTCCTTCTGCTCCTCCACGAACAAACTAAAGAAAAAATCGAAAGTTAAAAATAATAAAATAAAATGGCCACTCCCGAAAATGACCGCCACCACCCCCCATGACCTATTTCCCCGAGGCATGCAGCAGTGGGTCTGACCTGGCGTTCAGGATGCCATTGTAGGTCTGCAGCTGCCGGGCGAAGCCATCGTTGGGCCTGGTGATGGGCCGGCACTCGCGTACGTAGGCCTGCGCCACGTCCACCGGCCAGCGCTGCTGCTTCATGGCGTAGGCAATGACCGTAGACGCTGAGCGGGACACGCCCATCTTACAGTGCACAAGCACCGCCTGCCCGCTCTTCCTGAAGGGATTAAGACGGAGAGAGTGAGAACAACACAAATAACCCTGTCATCACTAAAGACCGACACTTAAGACAGAGAGAGTGAGAGCAATAAACCTGTCATATCACTAAAGACTAAAGAAACTTCATACGTAAATCACCTCGATCTCTTACTCAGCCCTGGGATTAAATAAACGCACGCACTCACGCAGTGAACCTTGGCACACCATTAATGTTTGCAGACGTCTGTGTCATAATAACGGAACACGTGGAACCGGCTTAGATCCCATTCCGAATTGTGCCTGAAGATCCTGTTCTGATCTCTGATCCGTAGCAGAGCGCCTGGTTCATAATGGTCACGAGTATACAGTATATGACGATAATTATATATAATCGGGCAATTTTGGTTCGATTCGGCCAAATATCAGGCGAGTTTGGTCGAGCCATGGTACGTATTTTGGCGAGACGCCTCGTCGAGCCAAAATACCCATGGCGAGACCAAACGAGCCTGATATTTGGCAGAATCGATCCAAAAAATAGCGATTATTTATAATTATCGTCAAATACTGTATACATCCCACTTTAAATTTCAAAAACTAACGAACACTTCGTTCAAAAAAGTCAGGCGTTGCTGGAAAACATCTTGCGTGCGCAGTCAAACTCAAAGCCACAGACAAAGCTGACAAATTATTTTACCTCAATAGATGCTAAAAGCTCTTCGTTTGATAGCCGCTTCACCATTTTTGTCGAAGGCTCAATGTTTTCGTTACTTTCTTTGCTTTCTTGTGCACAACTTAGGCTAAAAGTCGAAACTTCTGCCATTTTCAAACCCTTTTGCAGTTTGTCGGCGCGGGTGCGCGCTTTAATCATTTTTTAGACTAACTGTCCATGTGACCCGATACCGTAGAATGTCAGCGCAGTGACCCGATACCGTAGAATAGCGGGCAGTAGCTCTCGCTTCTGATTGGCTGAGAAGCACAAGTGGGATGATAATGTTGTATATTGCTCTGTCATGGCTGGGGAGACGAAGTGGTAATTTGTTATCTGGCCAATGGCTCACCAAAATGGGTCACCATGTCCTAGATTTAGTCTTTGATGGATTCAAATATCGAGGAGAGGTTCTACTCTAGCCACGACGACAAACCCTCCCTCTTCTTGAAAGGCACGTCCCGCCCCAACCTCCGATTCATGAAAGACGCTCGTAAAAATGCCGTCGGACCTCGGCTGAATAGGGCTTTTAAACAAGGGGCGGGGTTTGGGTCCAAGGGGGCCCGCTGAAGACAGCGTGAGTTTGTACTTTATAAAGCATGCTTCGTAGGAGCCTAGGATCGGCTGGCCCTCTCGGCCTCCCTCCCAACCTGACCAAAGGGTTTGAGCGCCCTCACCTGGCGGTGTTGATGAACTGATAGGTGTCGGTCCAGTGCGGTAGCAGGTCGGTGGCCTCCACATCGTACACCCTGATGTTCATGTAGGTGAACGCCTCGGGGAAGAAGTTGTCGATCTCCCGAGTCACGTTGAGGATGTAGCCCACACTGCAACACACGCGCCACGTTACACAGATCGGTCTTGTTCTGGTTGGATGCCCTCGAAAAAACAACACGTGACCACCAGAAGTGTGCTCCCCAAACACCAGGGAGGACGACAGGATCACTCACTTGTTTTTCTGCAGCTCCTCAAAGTTGGCAGCGTTCCACTCCGAGCCCTGGAAAAAGCAAATCGAAGGGAAACAGAGGACAGTGTCTTAACCCCAGGGAGGGGAGGAGAAGGCCGCAGTGTTGCCGCTATCGCTGTACACATACACACACACACACGGGTCTGACGCAGGAGGAAGGAAGCCTCCAAGAAATAGGGGAAGTAGATCGCAAAACACCGTGTTCCCTCAAGGCAGGGGAATGAGAGTGCATGAGTCGTCCAGAAACACACGCCACATCAGCTGAAGAGAACATCAACAAGAACGCTTGTCGTCGTTGAGGTTCTCTTCAGCTGTCAATGCTGTTGTTACTGTTGTTGTTGTTTTTTTTGCACCATTTAAAAAGGACGTCTTTGTTGGCCCGCATTCCAATTAATACCAACCCCCACCATCTTCCCTCCCCTGGTAGAACCAAGGGGGGCAGACAGTTACCCCCCGTGGCTCCGTCCCACCTCACCAGGTAAAGGTAGTCGAAGATCCGGGAGGGTTTGTCCATCTGGGCGAAGGTGACCATCATCTCATTGTCGATGTACTCCCTGTAGGCCGTCATGTCCATGTTCATCCTGGTCTCCAGACCGGTGCGAACCTGGAGGCGCAGAGACCAAAAAAGGATCCCACATGGTGAGACCTTCCTCACGCAAAACGACTCCACTGTCTCCGCAAAACGGTGGGAAAATCCCAGAGCTTTTCTGCTCTAGCGAGACATCCTCGAGGAGGACGCTTCCTGCTGCTCCTTAATGACGGCTGAAGCTACCGACACAGATGATGGGGATAAGCCCCATGACTTGGACCATCCCCTACACAAAACCTCTGCTGAGGGATTTTGAAGGACTAACTGTAGGTTCACACCAAAAGCTGTAAAAGATGCAAAATCGCTGAATAGCTCAAAACGCAACGCTCTCCGAAATATTTACAGCTCCTATCGCTTTTGCGATTTTGCTTTTCCATTTAAAAAGGAGCCGCGCTTTTTGCCTGCACGCTCGTAGTTGAGGCAAGTGCTGCTGCTGATGCCGAGCCACAAAAACACAAGATCGTCATAAGTTTGGTCAATAGAATAATAAGCATAAATACATGAAACACTGAAAAACTAATTGCTAACTGATTGCTTATATGCTAGATTATAGCTTAGTTGTTTTATTAGTGTTTATTATGGAAAAGATCCGCTCAACGGGAGCATTTGTGCCAGGCAGACACACGGCAAACTGACAGATTAGAAATATTTGTGTTGTGCGGTATCTCCCCGCTTCTGAAATGCGCGCACATCTCCACCCACCACTCGTCCGCTGGTTTCCATCAGCATTCCACTGTGCCACCATCCCTTTTGCGTAATGCGGATTGCGTTGGTCCTCACACATTGTTGAAACCATATGCTGGATGCTTTCTTCTTTCTATGTGTTTTTTAGTTAAGGATGGGGCTGTAATAAGACCACGTTGGCTATGCAATCGCGGACAAATACGATGCCCTGCAATAGCCGCAATTATTCCCTCACGCACCATGATGAAGGAACAAATGCGTAGTAGGAACTAGGAACTGAAGTTCTGGCGTATTTGTTTACTGGGACCCACGCCGGCGAGAGACATCTACATTCCGATTGGCTGGCGGTCATTTTCAGCCGAAACGCTACTAGCTCATGTGCAGAGAGTTGAGCTGTTTTTCCCACTCTCATTTACAGCTTTAAAGCTATCGCTCGAGCGTTTTATCGCTCCTATCGCTTTATCGCTCGTGTCCAATAGAAAGTGAACGGGCGTTTATCGCTCAAAACGCTTTACAGCTTCTGGTGTGAACGCACAGTAAAGGACTGTCCACCAGCGGTGGACCTCTCACCATCTTGGAGGTCAGGTTGTCCAGGTCCTCGGTCCTCATGATGTCCCGGAGGTGGTCCTTGATCTGGGCCTCAACGGAGGAGCGCTGGGAGAACCTGCTCACAGGAGAGAGAGAGAGAGATGTAAAGAGAGAGAGAGAGAGAGCCACGCTCAACATGGACACATAGCACAGGGCGCCGGGACAGAGAAAGGTAGAGGTAGAGAGAGGGAGAGAGAGGTAGAGGGAGAGAGAGCCACGCTCAACATGGAGACACAGAACGGTGCACTGGAGAGAGAGAGAGAGAGCAAGAGAGCGAGAGAGGACCATGTTCTACATGGACACATGGTGTCTATGTACGGTGACATGGTGGCTCTGCACACAGGTGCACGGGGAGAGAGAGATAGAGGTAGAGAGAGAGAGAGAGAGACGGATCAAGACAAGGAGAGAGAGAGGAGGGCTCACTCACCCCTGTCCTTCGCTCTCCTTGCGCACCGACTGCAGGTCGTTCATGGCCTCCCACTCGTTGAGGCAGTAGCGGTCCGACTCCACGTAGCGCTGGTAGTGGGCGGCCCAGTCCAGCCCGCAGCCGGGGATCACCGCTCCCTTC
>OOFH01009379.1:2556-12797 GCA_900323355.1 Merlangius merlangus
GTTCAACATAATAAAGTGCTTGAGATTTTATCATTCCCGCCTCGTTATTTTGTATAATTACAAATTAAAAATGGTTGTTCAGCTCCCATTTGCAATGAGGCAAATGGTGTTGTCATTGGCTGTTTCATGTCATCCACATCCAGTGCTCATTATGGCTCAAGTGAGACAAATGGGTTACAAATAATTGCTCATTTGTCTTGTGTGCAAGCATTCCTCCAGAGTATCAATCAGTGTTCAATCAATCAGCCAATAACCCCTTCTTATTAAATAGTAATGCCTTCTAATTCTCATTGGATGACCCAGTATTACTGACCCTAGGGTGTTAGTATAACACCACCGTTTTCCTTATCCAGCGTTAGATGACGTCCTCATGTACAAAGACACATCCAACAGTACAAAGCCGCTTCCTGTATCGGTGTAAATCTAATACCTGTTACTTCCTGTATTGGTGTCTGGTTACAGCCTAAACCTGGATGAGGCCCTGGGGCCCATGCTTCAGATGGGAAAGGAGATGTTAAACGGCCTTCCCAAGAGGCCAGCATAGGCTCCTCGTCTTGGGAGATTATGTGATCAGTCAAATGCACTTTGTGAGGCTATTGGAGGAACCTTCTGGGTGTTTAAGGGAGGAGTATTTGCAGGGGTGGGCCCCCATCCTGAGTAATGTTTGCCCCTGATAATTGGAACAGCACCAGTGGTACGCATCCCTCGTCTCCCAAGACCCATCCTTTGACCCCTGGTGGCGTCCGGGGCAGGGGGGTCAACATGGTGGGTGGAGGAACCACAGTACAGAGTGACGTGGGGTCTGGAAAGCCCTCCCTGCTGGTACTTATAACAAGGAGGACCAGACTCGCTGGACCACCGCCTATATACGTGTTCTGACTGCTGTACCTGAACGTCCACACATCTTTGACTATACTACACTGAGAGATTCAAGGAAACTGGTGGATACCTGTTGTGACGAAGGAAGTATAAGGTAAGGTTTGAATGTTTCTTTGCGCCACACTGTTTAACTGTATCGAGGCAGCATAGTTGTACCTGAATTTATCATTCTGTTTCAACTTTTAATTAAATATGGTACTTTTAATTTTAATGTATCCATTTCCTTTCTATAATGTGGTTAAATGTGTATTTTGCATTGATCACTTGTCCCAGCAAGAAGAAAATCATGAATATGAAATAATTCTGAACTCTGGTATTTTAGAATGAAAAAACTGAGCTTTTCAAGTACAAGTTTAGGTCGTATTAATAGCAATAACATGCAAATCACAATCAAAGCTATTTTATGAAGTGGTAAGTCAAATATAAAATTTGATTTGAGTGTATCAGATCATACATCACATTTCCCCATAAGCCTTGTATAAATGACTCCTACTACTTTCTCCTTCTTTGTGTTGGTGAATTCCATCGTTGTGACCTCTCCTTCTCGGTGCCAGGACCATGATGTACATGTCTCGGCTGGTGCTGCTTCTGGGCCTCCTGCTGTGTCTGGGGGTCCAGCTCTCCACCGCCCAGCACTGGTCTCATGGCTGGTACCCTGGAGGAAAGAGAGAGCTGGAGGCATTCACCACCTCTGAGGTTTGAATGGATGAGTGAACCAGTCTGCTTTACTTGAAATTACCTATTTGGTCCTGTATCGGACGCCTTTATCCAAACTGCCACATTGTTCAGTTTTTATTACATTAAAAGTGATTAATGCATGTCATTCATGAGCAGGTATGGGTGAGGCAGCTGACTGGATAGGTCGGCATTCAAACTTGGAACCTTTTAGTACCTTATCATGCAGCCTCAACCCCTAGATTATTTTATACCTTGTTTTTTCTCCTATGTCACCCTTCACAGATTATTTTTGTAGGTAAATATGTGGCTTCCCTCCCTTTCTCCCCTCCAGGTTTCAGACGAGATCAAGCTGTGTGAGGCGGGGGAGTGTAGCTACCTGAGGCCCCAGCACAGGGGCACCTTGAGAAACATCTTTGTAAGTAAATTCAAACTGTATCTGACATGATGCATTGATTGAAATGATAACAACATTCAAATCAAATCATATTAAAGTATAAATCATCTGAGAATTCAACACAAATGCTTTGTTGCTGTTTTTTTGTTCATTATTTGTATTAATTAAGATATTTATCAGGCTTAATATTTTTGTCCACAGATGGATGTCCTGGCCAGAGAGTTACAGAAGCGAAAGTGACATCAGTTTGCACTTCTTTTCTTAATAGGGGAAAATAGTTACTTGACTAAATGGGCTTCATAAAATACATTTTCTTTTTCAATTTTTTTTCTTGGCTCTCTGTGGTCTATAATACATTGCCAATTAAAAGTTTCAAGCATCCTTTCCTTGTATGTGTGCCCTTATATCCTATAATAAAGGATATATTTTGTTAATGTTTGGTTTTTCTTTCTTTCAAAGTGATTTGTGTGGGAAGAGGTGAAAAACATACATAAACGTCTTGCATTTACAATGGTTAAAATAAAAACATCCACATGTATATTTTGCTTTTTGGTTGAGTCATTAATCAGGTGCCATCGTGTCGAATAATATAAAATAAAATTAAACATTTATATTAAAATGTTTCGTTGTCATTCTTGTCATGATATTTTCTTTGCACTCCGGCTAATTGGCGTAGGTCAATGGGCGTACCCAGCCTATTGACACCGGAAATAGCTTACCGGTAGACCGGATAACGCTACAATGCATGATCTTCTCCTCTGCCTACTGTGGCACATAAACCAAATTGCGGATGTGCGCATTTTTTACAATATAGGGGAAAATGGAGGGGCGCGTCTGTGCTACG
This sequence comes from Merlangius merlangus, assembly GCA_900323355.1. Classification (NCBI taxonomy): domain Eukaryota; kingdom Metazoa; phylum Chordata; class Actinopteri; order Gadiformes; family Gadidae; genus Merlangius; species Merlangius merlangus. The sequence continues at coordinate 5,352 of OOFH01009379.1, forward strand.
CAACTCGCAGAGTCAGATGATAACACTTTGAGTAGTGCCTCTTTAAACGATGGTGACAAATTAATAAACACTAAAATAAAAAGTGCCCAGACTAAAGGTGAGTTTGTCTAGAAAGCGAAAATCCAGTCATGGCGTCCTAAGTGGAATTCTAACGTCAGCCTCTTGGCTAACTTGCTAGCAAGTCCTTATGTGGGTTAGCTAGCCTCTTAGCTAACTCGAGTTGTTATTTATTGCCTTTCTTGCGTATGAGACTCGCTTGTAGTATAATCTCCCAATAAAACTCAACCAATATAAGTTAGGCCCATTAGAAAATAGAATAGCAACAAAAAGAACCCGTGTAAGGGTTCCTTCTGGTGGCTAAATAGGTAGTTGACAGCTAACAAAGCTTACTGCAAAGGTCTACCCTTTTCATCTAACACACCAACAAGTTATACTTTAAGCCGGACCCCCAACATCAGCATATGGATGGGGGATTTATGGAAGGACCTTGTAAAGGGCTAAAAGCTGGACGATATATTTCGGTTATTTTGGGCTTTAAATGGCAATCAAAGGTGTCAGTTTTAGACCCCTCCCCATTACTATTTACGAGTGTCAAAAGAGCCATGGCGGTGTTGCTGGATTACATTTCTTACGTACATTCATCCGACACTTTTTCAAGTTTTTTTCATCGGAGGAATTTTAAAGATCGATATTGCTAATTAATAAATAAATAGGCTGACTCTTTAGTAGAAAGGCCAATCTTCCCCTCCATGTAGGCTATGTATTTATTGTTATTTAAACCATTAAAAAAATGGTTGGCATAATGCAACTGTTTTGGAAAGGGTCCACTTATTAACAAGTCAAAAAACTGTACTTATTTGGCGCTATTGCCAGTAATTCCCTTGCCTGGCGCTGCGTGGTGTCTTCAGAATATGTACACTTAAGGATAATGTATAATGGGGTACAATCAACTGTAATGTATTCATCATAAAATACAGTACGTTCTGGCATGTTTTTAAATTTGGTTTTTATTCATTCAACATTACAGTACAATGTATGTATGTATTGTCATTTACATTAATCATTAAAGTAGCGATAATTACAGAACAGACTTAATGATGTGATCTGTAGTGGGCTCCAAGTGAACCTGCTTTAAGCAGATGGGCTATGATAGAACATTTTAAGAGTACATGATACCTGCATTATGTCGGTAGCCCCTCAAAGTAGAAACTTAGCTCAAGGTAAGACCTATGTGGGGTAAATTATTAATGAGGACGTTTATATGGACAAGGCGTAAGTTATTTCCTAGTACTAGCATTGTGCATGATGCCTATTAGGGACAGGGAATCAAACATTTCCCAAAAAAGACACATGCTGGCTATTGTTATTGTTGCCAATTTCAAATGTAAAACTTATAAAATATCAGACAAGCCCATACGAATAGCCGTATGCAGAAAAAGCAGTTGGCTTTATATGTACTTTGAAATGAGGAGTTAGGGTTGAGCTGTGTTTTTTGGGGGAAACTATTTAAACTAACCTTTGACCGTTTTTGACCTGGTAGGAAGCCCGAGCGACCAGGACTTAATGAAGGGTCTTCTTTCTGATGACTACTGCCACGTGTGTGACACTATGCTCTTATTGGAGCCTCACAGACATTATGAGGTGGGCATCGCTGCATGAAGCTTAGTGAGAATCCTCCCTTGAATGATAAATAGTCTTTGGTGACATCTGTGTTCTCCTAACCCTAAGGGAGAGAAGCACAACCAGAAAGTGAAGATGTACCTGGAGAGCCATAGGGAAGTGGGGACCATGAGCAGAGGCTCAGGAGAACTCAAGGTAAATGATGCAGCTGAATGATACAATCATTGTGTGATCCTTAATATACAGTCAACATTTGATCAGAAATAACCTGTTATTGGTTCAGCAATTAAATATCGGAGGACACGTCTGGCTGTGGCCTAGAGCAGCGCCAGTCGATCTTAAGTTCACTGTTAGCCAGTGAAAATAATATTCATAAGCAGCTGTATTTACCATGCTGGGCATTCTGGGAATTTGAGTTCATTGTCATGAATTTACTTGAGTAAAGAAAAGGATACAAGGTCCAATAGTTCTATGCCTCTGTTTTTCTCAGAAAGATGTGCCGACACACATAGACCTCTTCTGTAAGTTATGCAACATGATGTTCTGTTCCCCGGTGGTGGCAATGTCCCATTTCAAAGGCAAGGTCCATGCGCAAAACCTGCGTAGGCAACCCTTCGAACAATCCAAAGGCAAGTTTTATAATGTCAAGACCAAAACTTTAAAACTACTTCCTAAACTAAGTGTTGCCATGTTTGTACTAAGTACATCTTTAAAGCATAGCTAGTGTCACAAATCAGACCTTAGATTCATGTCGAAAGCCTGATGGCAGACAAGCTCCAATCCATGTGATTTCTTTCACCTCATATATGTTTTCAATCTTTCGTGTTGCTAGGGAAGGGGAACTGTATGCGTGTAATTGGCCAGTGTCTGTAACTAAGCCTCTGTAAGGGTTTCACAAAGGAAGTGCTGTTGACACTCAGTCTTGTTTCAACCTCTTAGAGTTGAATCAGCCGGGCCTACCAACTCATTCTGGCCAGACGCAGGCTTCATACAACGTGAAGCCCTGCACCGCGGCAAACCCGGGGCAGGATCTAAAGGACCCCAATTACTGCGCACTATGCTCTGCCTCTTTCAACAACCCCAAGATGGCACTGCAGCACTACAACGGCCGCAAGCACCAAAGGAACAAAGCCAGGGAGAAGTTGATGAAAGGCCTCGGAGAGGATGCTCAGCAAGGTACTGCCCAGAGCATCTGCCTTTACGTAACGTTTTTGGTCGGAACAACGTACTCTAGTCTAACAGTTTGTTAGTGCATGAATCCCGTTCAGTTGCTTCATCCATCCCCCAAAAGCTCAAGCCTTTTGTATTTGTGTGACTCCTTTTGTCTGCAGCAAGAGGTCTGATGTGTCAGGTGTGCAACGCACGGTTCACCTCCGTGGAAATGTATCACGCACACATGAAGGGGAACAAGCACCAGGTCAAGTGAGTTCCATTCAATTCCATCAAATCCAAGTCATCAAAGTCTCATCAACAATCACCTTTCTAGTTGAAAACTGGAATGGTTTAGAACCTACAAGATTGTGGACTAAGAATAAGAATGAAAAGGCACCATTAACGAGTCCTGATGTGTTGACCAGGGAGAAGAAGGTGATTGACCTGTGCAAGTCTCAACCAAAGGACTACAGCTCCTTTGCGGATGAACTGGCCGACTACATTCAGGTCCAGAAGGCTCGTGGGATCAACACCCCGGCAGCCAGTCACCTGACACCCCAGGGAGGCAAACAGAAGGACGGCGACGGCACCGAAAGGGATCCAAGGGACAGTGAGCATCACAGAATATATGAACTGAACTGTCCCCCAGCCATTGAGCCCCCATCGTCCAAGCCCCTCTTGGGTCCGGGCTACCCGGCTGCTGGCTGGGGTCCTCCTCCATATCAGCCCGGTCCCTCCTTCCCTCACCCAGCGCTCTTCCCGAGCACAGGCGCCCCTTACCCCCCCAACCCTAACCGACCGGGGGCACGGAAGAGGCACAGCGAGCAGTCGAGCTCCTCGTCCTACTCCTCATCGTCGTCCTCCTCCTCGTCTTCCTCAAGCAGTGACAGTGAGGAGGAGAAGAGGAAGGGGAGGAGACACAGGTGTGGGAGGGAGAAGCGGTTACGAGAACGGGACTCTGATGAGGAGGTTTGGAGGGCGCAGCGACGGAAGAGGGTGAGGCGCAACCGCTCCCAGGAGAGAAGAGGGGGAGGAGGAGGAGAGGAAGGCGGGATCTCTCACACAGAGAGCAGCAGAAGGCGACATCGAGATCCTGTTCGGAGGCGAAGGCCGGAGAGGAGTTACGAGGAGTATGTGGAGGCTGAAGGAGCAGAAGAGAAAGCGGTGGCTGTGAAAGACTTGAGGGCCAGGAATCCGTCAGAAATGCAGCAAAAACTGGTGGTGACGCACCCAGAGGCTCAGATTACCCCTGAGCAAGCAGAGACACAAATGGCCGTGCCACTTAAACCCAAACCCAGGAAGGAGAAGAAGAAACAGCGAGAGATGGCGGACAAGCGGACGGAGGAAGAGAAGCTGTGGGATGAGTCTATGGGCCTGTTTTAGACGCCCAACTCTAACTATTCATCAAGCCCTCCCAACATTAACAATCTGACAAATTTCTTGAAAAAGTTATTACTTGACTGCCGTATATGAAGATCCAGAAAGCCTTGTATTGTCCACGCATCCTAGTTGGCTGGCTAGTTATTTCTATAATTTGTATTAGTTAATGGAAAACCTTTGCTGTTTCTTTTAATACACATCTTTTCTTGTCACAATAAAGCTATTTTTCTTTATCATATTAGTTTAATTATCATTGATTGCACTGTACTTCTCATACGTTTACATTTTCTAATATATTATTGGTTGTATGTAATTAATATCATGTCAAATATAAGTATTTGCAATTATTCAGGGTCTTTGTGAAATCTAAATTGTAGTTCCTTTAGCAGCCTGTAGTTGGCACTGTTCACCCATGATTTATGCAGAGCAGCATAACTAATGCTGTCAGAATATACTACTTGAATAAGCATGAAGATTGTAAACAAAAAACGACGATAAAAACGACGGTTCTGACGATGGTAGGCTTCACTTACATTTAGCTCATGTACGTGTGCAACGTGCACAGTTTGCAGGTCTTTTGGGGTCAGACAGCTGCAAAGGTGACAACGAGGACACAGTACTAAACATGAACAGATGCCTCAGGGTTTCTTTTCAGTGCAATTTAATTTTACACCTTGATGTTTTGTGCCAATTACTTAATGAATCCCAAACGGTGAAGAAACGGATAGGTCTCGGTCTTTCTACCATCAGTCAAAATAATTGATGGGGACAAATCACTCATTCCTTTCTGGCACTGCCTCCTATGTTTGATTAGCCTAAGCTTGTCTAAGCGTCACACCAATTGCATTGGCATGCCGCTAGGTAAGATCTTTGCAAGGTTTTCAGTCCTCAACCCGCATTGCAGGAATCAAGCTAAAGAGCAACCAATAAAGAGCCCAAGCACTTAAATGAATTCAGATCCGATGAATACATTGACATTAACTTTTAACAATGATCAACAATGCAAGTAAAATGAGGTTGCCGGAAGGAAAATTCAATTATTATTTTTTACTCTGAGAAATTAAACTAAGTCACACAATATGTGAAATGTGAGCCAATGTTGGTTATTTCAAATCGGGTTGGTGTATTTGAATCACGAGATTTGGAAGATCATATATAGGCCTATACAATTTCTAACACAAACATATCCCCTTTACTATAGCCCTAACCCTACTACTATCACAAACTCTTACCCTACTACTAACATTAACCCTACTACTAACTTACCACTCTACTAACTTGGCCCTACTTCAACCACTTACCCTTATGATAACACTAATACTAACCCTAATCATACTACTATCACTAACCCTCCTCCAACCCTACTACTAACACTAACGCTGTTGCTACAACCCTACTACTTACCCCACTACTGGCCCTAGCCGTACTACTAACACTAACCCTCCTCCAACACTACTACTAACACTAACCCCGTTACTAAAACACTACTATAACTAACCCAACTACTAGCCCGAAGCGTACTAACAGTAACCCTCTTCTACTACTACTAACCTTAACCCTGTTCCAAACTAACCCTCCTACTTACCTAAACCATGTAACTATCACTAACTCTACTACCAGCCATATCACCCTATGGAGTGCTGTAATGAACAGCACTCAAGGCCCACACAGAGATGTGTGGAGAGTGCCTCTTTACCCTCCCCTCAAAGCTCCTGTTTTCAAAGAATCCTGCGGTTCTCTCCGCCTCACGCTCGCATCCACGACCCCCGCCAGGTTGTACCGGTACCCACATCCTCCGTGTTTAGGACTACCATAGGCTCTGTGTACACCCAGAACCCTTTTGAAACACAGCCCACACATAGATCACAGGCTACGGAGTAGATTGTAGATGCACTAAGAATCATACTGTATATCGTACAACATATGAATGCATTGCAAAATTACCACCTGAGCTCTGACATCGTGGATATGGCTTTAGATATGGTTGTGTTAACTGTGTTGGCGCTATATGAATGGAAAATTAATCTGGATAACCAAACACATTAATTTGTATATTTCATCTATGAATGAACAAGGCACATTATAGTTTCAAAGTTTTCTTTACAGAATGTTTTTTCTATTTGGTATTGTTACAATTTTAAAAGAACACAACGCTATTGGACTATCTTGGATCTCTTGGGCTCCATACATTACATGAGCCTAACATCCTATTAGATTTGAGTGTTTGATATCATTTATGCATATATATTGATATTTGTGATAGTTTTTGTATTTACTTCCAGTCATCAAATGTTTGCAATTGAATTAGCTTTGATTCCTATCCTTCTTTTAACACTCCTATAATATATAGGTATTCAATTTAAGAATATTCAATTTATTTATATTCTAATATATATACCTATTTTGGGCTACAGGCAATAACACAACAAGTAATATTTATTAATAATCAGGATTATTTGGTGCTTAGAAACAAATGTTATATGCTTATCAACAAAGAGCAAATATGTTTTTTCTCTAGGCTTAGAATGCTACAAGTAAGATTTGATTGAGAAATGCATTGAAAAACAGTAAACCATTTATACAGATAGGCTACACAACTTATTAATACCTTTGAATACTAAACATTTGCCTAGATAATCTCGAAGGATCTCTCAATACAATTCCTTCTATATTCACGTGGATTGTGACGTGAATCGCTGGATGGATGCTTGACGGACAGATGTAGTGGTCTACTAACCAGACCTCCTACCCATTTACAGTTCACATTTGTAGCGGCACATCAAAGTTTGTAAAGAGGGCCAACAAGTAGAAGGCCTACTGCGCTCCGTAAAGCCCATGTGATGAACGTGTACCATGGCAGGGTTTCACCTACGCTGGCTCTACTAGGTTGTCAGTAGGGCCCTGAACCCCAGGTGTGTAGGATCAGAGCTCTGCCTAACCAATCCCCAGCTCTATAGTAGGACATGCACTCCTACATGACCTCCCCTGAGGTCTGGGCCATGCAGCTGTCTGGGCAGGGGTCCACACCACAATGCTGCACCCAGATGCTTGCATGTGGCAGCTTTTTCTCTTTGTGGCGCGTGAAGTTCTGCGACTGAGTTATTTTGTTTGTTATTTCTTGTTTTGTTGTATACATCAGATCTTGGGAGAAGAACGTGTCAATCTTTTTTTAGTCCTAGTCATTTTCATGCTCGCTTTGATCGTCTTTGTACCCACATACTGTAGAATATTGTGTAAAGCCACGTTGTTTTGTGTGAATTGAGAAATATGCATTGAAGTTGTTCCTCACAGTGA
>OOFH01009484.1:3951-17615 GCA_900323355.1 Merlangius merlangus
ATTTATATTAACACCTACCTCTGGCTGTTTCTTAAATGGAATTTTAAATTATGTGCAATATTGCTCACTTAGTATCGACTTTCTATTAACATACTATTTTGACTTTTGTCCATTTTGTTGTTTGTCAACTGTACCGTACCGGCGGTTGCTACTGGATACGTGCATGACTGCCCCAAGGGGATGAATAAAGTATCTAATTACTTACGCTAGACAAAAATCGAGGGTAGAAAACTTTGTAATAGCTCCGAACAGCTGGGATCTAAATCTTTTGATGACACTGCTGCTATTCACCCAGACCGCCGCGCACCTCCATCTGGGTCCACACAGCGCATGCGTCTACCGGGTCCGGAACCCTAACTTTATAAATACGAGAGAAGCTCGCCAGAGGGTTCACTCTTCTCATTGTTATCTTGTAAATGTGGCGAAAAAATAATAGTCATGCCGAATTTTCCCTTTTCATTAAATAAACAATGTATCACGATCAAAGGCATTAATCATTGGCCCAAACTATCGTACCTGCTTCGACTTTTGCCGGTCCCTTGACAGACTAACCGTTGGTTTTGATTAAAGGGCCAACAACAATATGGTGCCTCACGCAATGCCTCTTCAATAAGATACATTATAGTAATACTCTTAACAGACTAGTGATATGGAGGAAATAACCTATACATTTTGAAATACATATAATACCCATTATAAATCAGATACTTTGCAGTACTCACTACATTGGAGCAATGCCTCTTAAATGAGATACATAATAGCAATACCCTTAACGGACACGAGATATGGAGGAAATAACGTATACATTTTGAAAAACATTTAATTGTCATTATAAACCTTATACTTTGTAGCATTCACTACATTGGAACACTCGCTGCTCACAGCCAACGCAGCAGGTATTTGCAGTCAGGCGCACCCGGCCCGGTGTTATCCCCGGAGGACCTTCTTAAAGCGGCGGTCTGGGGCAGGTCGCTGCTACGACTGAGAGAACAGAAGGAGCGTACCTAGCGATACACACTGTGTCGGCACCAGATCACTGACGGTTTTTCATTTTAGACGTTGTTATTGACTTTATTTCTCTTTTGATATTGTTCATCCGTTTATTTCCGAAGTGACCGGGCAGACTTGGAGTTGTGTGTTCGCTGGGTGGGCATTATCCCATTCCCCAGCTAGTTAGCTGGCTAGCTGAAGCTAGGCTAGCTAGCTAGCCACCTAACTACTCACTGACGGCTAGCGTCAGACGGTATCCCAAACAACAGTGAGTATGTTTCATTGGTATTATATTATTAATTGAGCCTCTGTACCTGCATTACATAATGCAATGTGTTTTAATTGTGTATAGCATGGCCAGTCACACAAGGCTTTTCGGTGAGAGTGATGTGTATATATACGCGCTAATGTTGGGTACAAGCTTTGTTAAAAATGCTAACAACAATTTTTTTTCAGAAATCTGATACGATGCAATGATTAGTGAATGAATGCCTTGTTTAGCTTGTATGGCTGCTGGTGGTCAACTGTTTCGCCTCATCAGAAGGGGTCTATAACCGTAATGTTAGTTTGTGCATAGTTAATTGGCGTGTAGGGCTCACAAAGCAGTTCTCCGGCCGGTATCAATTAACTCAATTAGCCAATAGCGTTTGTTAAGTATTTGTGCTCGACTGCCCCTGCACGTCTGACATTTGTTAAAATGTGAAACTTATAAAAGCATATAGACTGTATAATGAAGACTAATTCAGGCCAAATTGCACTTCATTTAGGCTTGATTATGACTAGAACCTTAGTCCGTTTCTGAATTCCCTCTCCAACGTGCATAGTTACCTACCTACAATTATTCAAATTACAAGGACAACGACACATTTAAGAATGATCAAAGGTGTTTGTATAAATTGAAGTGAATTTAACTGAAAATTATTCTTGCAGGAATATTTCCATTCTTGGGTTTGAGGCTCTGCTTGGTTGGCTGTACGAATCGGTCATGGAGAATGAGGCATGTGCTGAGAAGGTCTGGGATGGGGATGGGGATGTGGAAGTGGAGAAGGCGAAGGAACCACCAGTAGTAACTGTACCTCCTTACAGATACTCCAAGGTAATGGAAACGGATAAGGAATCAACATAAACATCTATATTTTGCAAGTTGACTTTATAAACATTGTGAACAAACTTGCAGGAGGAGCTTCTGGGAATCAAGGAATTGCCATGCTCTAATGAAAGGCCAGAATGTCTTTCTGACAAATATGACAGGTATACTATAATGCTTGATGACTACAATGGATAGCCGCTTGGAATGCAATTATTTTATTTCAGTAATGTGTAATCGTAATAATGATACAAGGATGACATTGTTTTTTTTTTTTTTAATTGGTTCAATCCAAAAGTATAGTCAGGCAGCTCGTTTGTAATTTGTCATGAGACTGTTGGATGTGAACATTTTCTCTGGTGTCTTTAGTGATGGTGTCTGGGACCCAGAGAAGTGGCATGCCTCACTGTACCCCACTTCAGAGCGTACCTCACCAGTGGAAAGCTTCAAGAAGGACTACCTGGAAGAACGAGCTCCTTTGAAGAGAAGGATTCCAGGTAAGGGGCTACATTTAACGTTCATTTTCTGTTAAAGGGTCACTTCGAAGAGAAATGCAGTGCTGAAACATATCAGGAAATGAGACTGTAGCATTTTGAAGTAGTTAAATGGACATTTGTAAGCGTTTATTTTGCTGCTTTGTCTTTTCATCTCCTTCTGAGAGTTGGTTTAAGATGCTTCGAGAGTTGTAAAGAGAGCAGGTAATGGGACGGACAGATTTTTTAACTAAATGGAGAAAACATTCTACTCTCCCCCAGCTCCCTGTTTAATGGACAGGATTGACGGCTTCCCCGACCCATTAACAGAAATTATGCACTGATTGGTCAGAAATGGGCCAGAGTACTCAAAACTCTAAATCATCAAATGGATATCGCGGAGCGCAGTTCACTCTGATAGCCGATGGGGCATTTCTAACAAATTATACTAAGCAAATTACGATGTTTTAAGCCATTAATCAAAACGTAGAGGGTGGAGACTCATGAAGGAAAAGTCCCAGTTAACATCTGTTGGACATGTTCACCTGTAATTTCTCAACGACCTCAGATCCCCGTGAACGACTAAAGGAGGATGATCTGGACGTGGTCCTGAGCCCACAGCGGCGGAGCTTTGGAGGAGGATGTCAGGGCATTGCTGCCCCGGCACCCCTGGCCCGCCGCCCCATCAGCCCTTTGGAGAACAAGGAGAACGAAAGCCTGCGCCTGGGCGGAGCGCGTAGGATCGGCAGTGGCCGTATCATCCCCGCCAGGGCCTTCGAGAGGGAGTCGCGTCTGGAGAAGGAGAGGGAGCGTGAGAGGGACTTCAAGGATAAGAGATTCAGGGTCAGTTAAGGAGCCTTGTTTGGCTAGATGGCTGATCTTTTCTTTCAGCTACCAGAAAATGGCTTTACTTTGTTGGATACAAAATTTCATTTCTCTCTAAACGGAAGCAATCTCGTTTGGTGTTAACTTTACTTTTTTTTGTAATGCTATTTTGGAAATATGGAATTGTGTAGACCTCACTTTCAGTTTGGTTGGTTTTAAAACATTAATATTAATGCTAGGTTAGGCAATTTGGAGGTAAACAGTCGGAGTAGTTTCGATGTTGAAAGTATCTATCCCCTAAGGCCCCACAACTTTAAAAATCTTTCTTTAACTTGCTAGCTTTAGCAAATTATCTGCTAGCTTTTTGAAAGACTCAATAATGTTGAATTAATACACAGGCAAAAGCTGGATAAACGGAAAGCCATCCAATAATTTGAATGGATCCTTATTACATGACAGCCATAGATGCCACATGTAAACCAAAAAATGTCAGGGAACTTGATTTGTTGTCGAAGTGTAAAGATATTTTGAAAAAGAATTTGAGCAATGCTTCTAAAATGCATGTCTTTACCCTAGCTTTTATTCTGAAACATTCTACTGTCCACCAGCTCCCTGTTGTATTTCATGCACCCGTAATGGACAGGAGAGATCTTTGTTGACATATTTCTCCCATGCAGAGAGACTTTGGGGACAAACGGGTGTTCAGCGAGAGAAGAAGAAACGACTCGTATGCAGAGGAGGAGCCCGAATGGTTTTCCGGCGGTCCCACGAGCCAATCTGAGACTATTGAGCTCATTGGATTCGATGACAAGATCCTGGAGGATGATAAGCGCAGGTCAAAGCGGTCGAGGAGGCGTACGGAGTCTGTGAAGGAAGGCACGTTGAATACTAATGTCAAGAGACGATTCAACCTCAAAATTATAGCTGTTCATTGGCAGCCAGTGTTTTATCTTTATCATCTGCCTTTTGTTGGACTGAATGTTTTGGAATACCTTCAGTGCGTAGGATCTTATAAAGGTCAGGGATGGTGTCCAACCCTGGCTGTGTTGATCCCATGCCCTTCCAGTTAGATGGAGCAGCAATGTATTTGCGTATTGGTACTTATTTTTTTTAAATGATTGTTTGTGTGTCTGAAGAGTGTAACGGCGGCCTACCTGAGGAGCCCGACGTGGTCCGAGACTCGACCGCTGACCAGGAGGTCCCCCACCCAGAGGTCCTGCCCGAGCAGTCGGGCGGCGACTTCGACTTCAACGAGTTCTTTAATCTGGAGAAGACGATGCCAGGACTGGCCTCCGTAAGTCCCAAAGACCGCTGAATGCCTGGTCGTCATGGATGTGCATTAGTGGTTGGTTATGGTCAGGAGTTTCATCTTCCTCTACAAGGGGATTCTGGAGCCCTTGGGTTCTAATCTTGCGCCGGGTGCTGTTTAATCCCCATCCCGATTGTCCTTCCCTTTCAGATGATAGAGGATGTTCTAGGAGAAGGGCCGGTGTCGGCCAGCCGCTTCAGCCAGTGGTTCTCAAGTAACCTAAGTCCTTCAGGCAGCCGCTCTAGCAGCCTCAGGTCGACTCCGCATGAGGAACTGGAGCGACTAGCAGGTAAACCGTCCTTTACTGTCGCGTGTGAATCACCCACATGGTGCTGAAGATGCCAACCAGTATTTGCTAGACACATTGAAATAATATTGCACCATTTTAATAATTTTGAAAAACATTCTTAACGGCCTAGTTCAATGTGACTGTATTATTAATGCAACATGGCACCTCTGACTCTGAAAGCAATGTACAGTAGCTGGATAAACTGTTTTGTTACTCACCCTTTGGTTAGGGGCTTCAGCAGTGTCTCATACAATCACACGTATTGCTTTATTCGTCTCGCCCTCAAGGAAGGATGTTGGAGTTTGAATGAATAATATAAGAAAATGTTAGGAAAAAAACGGTTGGCTTTTTCGGCCAAGCAGTGTGTGAATGCTCTTCTCAAATCTGTTTACGTTCAAAATGAAACTGAGGGTTGACTTGCATTTATTGATTAAGTTGTACAATAGGTGGGTCAATGTAGTTGGGAAGTGTGACAAAACCCTTCTTTCAGTCCTTGTTAAAATGGGTGCCAATAGGCTGGCATAAATTACAAACCTGACGTCCTATTCAGTCTATCCCTGTATGCTCCTGGATATCATTCCAGGAGTGCCTCATTAGATTGTTGATGGGCCTTTCAATCATTGGCACTTTTTTTAATATCCTTTGCAGTGGATGGTTTAGCCCCTTGGTGGTCAGTTTGACCAAAGGCCAGATTGATGAGAGAGTGTCTGCCTCTAGGTCTGGAGCCTCAATGCAGCTCCCCCAGCCACGGCCCCCCGCCATACTTCACACCCATACAGTCGTCCGACCGCAAGGAGAAGGTGGACATCCTGGAGCTGCTCAACAAAGCCAAGATAGATCTGAAGCCCCTCCTCTCCACCCTGACGGTCAACAAAGCACGCCTACGCGAGAGCAGTGGGTGCACCTAGTTGTTACCATTGTCTGACTGCGGCTTTTCTTCAATGCATGTCGTGGCCCGACAAGGTTTTTATGAAGTGTTCCTGCCGGTTTCCCAGCTCACTCGGGAGTGGTGCTGTCCCTGGAGGAGGTGGAGGGCGGGATGAAGGGCATGAAGCTCCAGGCCGGGCACCAGCCTCGACGGGCCCCCCAGCAGACCAGAGGAGACGGGACCCCGGTCATGGTGGAGCACCTGGAGGAGGCCCTGACTAGTGGCTCCAGCGCTCGGCCACGACCACGAGACCCCGATATGTCGGCCTTCAACAAGCTCGTGAGCAGCATGAAGGCCAGCGGCACTCTGCCAGCGCACCCCAAAGGCAGCACAAACAATGTACGTTTAGCCCTCATGAGCCGCTCTCCATGATGATCTTGTAATGGTTTTGTTGGACCTCTCAGTGATATGGTCTGAAAAAAAGATTTAAATATATCCTGAAGACTTCTCATATTTTGATGGGCTTGATAAATTGGCAAATAGATTATGCAAATTGTACCATGTGTAAACAAAAAAAATCTGTTTTATTTGCATACCTTGCATGAAGGATTTGCTTTTGGGAGCTTGTTTCACCTCCCTTCCTCTATCCTCCAGCAGCACCCTTCAGACCCTGCTGTGGTGAGCATGTCTGAAGTCCCGCCACCTCCACAGCAGCAGAAAAACATATTCCACGTATGTATGATTTAATATTATGTTGAGATCATTGGCCTCGCATAGACGGCCTCAGTATAGAGTTCTGCCTCCATTACTTCAGACACAGGCAACTTGGTTTAAACTAAATTCAGTTGGCCGTACAGCGAACCCAGTGTTTTTTAATTTTAGGTTTCTTGATTAGTATCTTTATGGTACTTTAGAAGTAAAGATTTCTGTGCAGTTTATTAAGAACTGGGGTTCATTGTTAATTATCTTTGTCAATGTATCTCAGCCGTGAGTTTTGTTGAACTCCCCATCCAGACCGCTCCTTTCCCTTAATGCGAAATCAGGCATTTGGCGAACCATTGACCTATTGGAGAATCATTCTATTGCAATTCATCGTTTAGTAGCTACTGCTTTGTTTTCGTCCAACACAAGTAAGCCCTTACAAGCTGTCCATGCTAGGTTGGTACTCAAACAGTGCCAACAAATGCACATGTTTCCCTTCTGTTAACGTGTGGGTGCAGAGGCTCACTGACTTGGAGACTGAGGCGTGTAGTTATAATTCTGCCTTCAGAGCCGGGGTGAGGGTTTTAACCTCTGGGGCTCTCACTGACCCGAGGGCGGCACACAGCGAGTCGGGGTGGCCGGTCAATTGAGTGAGAACTGACCTGTTAACACTAAACTAACTTCACACTAAGCCAGCGGCTGATAACATGCATGTAATTTAAAAAAGGGAAAGCCTTATGCTAACTAGAAAATGCATTTCCTGAAGTGCTGATATACATTGTTAGAAAAGCTGGAAGCAAAAATGTAATTCTGTCAAAGCTGGAAGATGGTGGTAGCATAAGTATTAGTAGCAGTAAATGCACAAACAATATGCCTTATGAAACGTCTGGTATTGACTGTTTGTAGAAAGAATTATTATAATCCTGCCTTTTTTTTTTTTTTAAACCAGCCGAAATTGTAAATACTCGCCTAATGCTCATTTTTCCAACCAGACATTATTAAAAGTAGTCCAATTGGCCAATCTGGCAACACTGCTTCCGCGTCCTCGCGCTCTAGCATCAGCGAAAATCAATGAGACCAACTGAAAACAAGCCGACATGGAACTTAAACTGATTTGGAAAAGTATAAATTCTGTTTTCATATTGTTGAAGATACTTGTGTGTTTTGTTAAACCTTTAAACGAAGGTTAACGATAAAATATTGACCATGTTACAAAGTCTGAAGTAGTGTCAGAGACTGGGCGGACGGCTCCGTGGTCCTCCTATTGACTTCCATTCTAAAAAATTGTATTTTAGAAGTAAAATATCTTGAAGTATAAAATATTTAAAAAAATTGAGAAGAACCGCGCGGTTCCAAGCTTGTATGAACATTTTAACATTGGAATGGAGTCTCTAGGGAAAAAATTGAGGAAGGAGATGGGTCCCAAAGTTTGTAGAAAATAAAACGTAAACAATAGTTGAGCGCTACATGCAGCACTCACCTAATTAACTTGAAGTGTCTATGAGTCATTGGCTGTGTCTTAATTCATGGGAAGCATCCTTCGAAGGCCGATTGCGGCACTGCGACGCGTCAAGGCTGGACCATGTCGAAGGCTCCTTCAAATGTGCGGCCGACAAATGCAGCCTTCTTTACCCGGATTTGAAGGATCCACCGGCTGGGTCCTTCACGGCCCAACGTATCCCAGGATTCATTGCGCGTTGGTTTTTTAAAATGGCGTTGTAGATGGCGAAGCGGCAGTTGCAGCAAATTACATATTTAATGACAAAACTATGTAAACATTTTTTTGTATTAAAATTAAGTTGACTATTTTATATTTAACTTTTGTAAGTTCAATGACATTAACACAAGCCATATAACGTTAAACTAATTAACGTTATATTTTATATAATTATTATATAACTGCTCCATATTTCTCCTCCGCCGTCCGGTTTGAACCGCAGCTGTCAGGGTTGCTAGGAGACAGGAGCAGCGAGTCGTCACGCAAAGTAGAGTGTTACGGAAACTTGAAATGCTCCGTAGGCCAGACCGTCTCATTTAAAAACGTTTGTTCGGCCTTCGGTCCGGCCTTCACGGTTTACGAAGGCCACACATTCATAGGCCACGTCCTTCGAAGGATGCGTCCCTTGAATTGACTCATTCACTATTCCACATGGTATTATTTCCCAGTAAATGGTTTTCAATTCACATAAAATAGGTTTCAAAGTAAGGTTTCGGAAATACCCCAAATTACTAAGCTAACCTCAACCAAGACCAAAAGCTCAACTTATTAAACAAGCTAATTGATTGGCTGAAAAGACTGAGGCACTAGAAAATGCATTTCCTGTAGGAAACGCAGTGAGGGCTGTAGTGTAATGATTTTAAGCATGTTAAAGTAGAGCCTTTTTGAGTGTTGAATAGCTGAACCCAAGAGAAAAGATTTGAACATTCAATTCAGAAGTCTGTATGCTGTAACCCAATAGTATAAACATGCAATCCATTATCCACAAATAAGAAGAAACAATAAATAAACTAAAGTGATAACGCTTGAACCCAGGTCGGCCTTGCACAGATTGTACGTTGGCGCAAAACGTTCTGAATAATGGCCGGTCGACTGGTGCATACGAGGGTGAATTTAACCGACTGGAAGTCTTTTTTTGGTCTATGCCTCATCGATCCAGCTCTCACCGCCAATCTCTACCCATATTTGTAAAAGTACTTTGTGATGGGTAAACCCAATGGTGTAATTTCATGAAACTCACGTCAGATATTGTGAAATTAGAAATTTTCGAATTCTTGTACAGAGTTTTCAGTTTGCAGCCCAACATATCTTTACTTAGACTTCTTACTGGAGGTGTCTTAGTCCGTGAAAATGTAGTGGCAAACAAAGAATAGGGGATTTTGCTATTTGGTGTGCCCAATTGTAGAGAAGTATTGTCCAGGGAAATTGATATGCAGTGACTGTTTGACAGGACAGAAATCCAGCTATTACGAGCTGCTACACTTGTTTGGAAGATAATGCATGTAAGCTGCCCAATTTCAGAACAAATTTTTATGCTTCCTTTGGAATGAAAAGTTCTTACCTCACTGTAAAATGGTACCGATATCATTGACGAATTGTGTTTTACGTTGGAAATACGGAACCATTTTAAATCTGGGTTGTGGGATCGGCCTGGCTGAACAGTTGCAAGTTTGGATGGCAGACGCTCCTCAAACACTGCAGTCGGCACCTAATGAGCGATGTGAAATATGGCCTGGCTGTGTGAGGCTGAGGTCAATAGGTTGTCGTCAGGTTTTGACTTGCGGCCTCTGACCATACCTGCCCGAGCTTCACCTGTTTTAATGTGTATTTTGCAGGATCTCCTGGGCGGGCCGTGTCGTCCTCGCAGCAGCTCTCCCACATTACTGAGTGGCCTCCTGGGCTCCGAGGACCCCCACTCTGCCCCTCTACATGGCCTGCTGCACAAGGGACCCTCCCCGACGCTGTACCCACAGAGGGCCCCTTCACCAGACTACTTTCATGGACATATGCAGCCTCCAGCAGGTAAATCTGTCAATGGTAAGCAATGTTAACATTCTTACTTGTGGTTTTTCCTCGTTGATCTGTTTATGGCTCATGGTTACTTTCCACTGTATGGTGTTGCTGCGTCGAATGTCCACAAACTGCATGCCTTGACGGCCTGCTCCAATTGCTTTATTCACAAGGGTTTCCAGTTGGGCCTCAGTCATTACCGCAGTTTACAGACATGCACAGCTCCATCAGTCCAGGACCCACCACACAGCAGCAGGTGAGAGCCAAACGTCTGGTCTACTGCTGATGCGGTCATGTTCCCCCAACTCTGAATCATCCCTATTTGAACCCGTTTTGCGCTGGTGTTCCTGCAGATGAGGGCCCTCTCAATGGCAGTGAACCATGCAGACCTGGAAGCTCTGGCCTACCAGCAGGAGCTGGGCATGCACGCCCACCACCAATACCAGCAGTGCTACAATAAGCAGGCGCAGGACAAATCCTTCAGGAACAGGCCAGTTGAACCCTACTAAGCCATCAATTTACAGCCACACATGCAACGACCTGTATATTTTCCAGTCGGCTGGGTTGCTGATTACGTGAGTCTTTCCTTGCAATTTGATCGGACTCCAAATTCAGTGGGGGCTCTACTTGAGTTATTTATTGTGGGTCACTTTCATTAAGAAATTAATTACTCAATATTAGGGCTGTAACGGTACACCAACTCATGATTCCGTTTGTATCACGATTTTTGACCCACGGTTCGATACATCCCATGAATTTTTTAAAATTGAAAAAGCAATTTATTTCAACACTTGTATAACAATTAACTTAATGTAACATTTAATAACAAATCATTTGGAACACTGAACAGATTGGAACAGAAAGAATACTATTAAAGTATAGCTAAATTAATAAATAAATAACCCTCAACTAGTTTGGTGGTTTAGTCAAATATCCTAATAGCGCTTCTTATTAGGCTATGTAGCTTAAATAATGACATCAGTCCGTATAGAATGCAACATGTTTAATAGCCTAACTTTTGATAGATGGGGAAAAAACATGAACGATGAAAGGCGCAATAACGAGGCAATGTTACGAGTAGCGTATGTGTGTGTGCGAGAATGGCAGTTTGCGTGACATCAGTGAGTGAGTGGACGACCGAGGAGAGCGAGCGGTAGCGCGTCTCTAGTGAAGAAGCAAACGAGTCCGGTAGAATAAAGTACTGTTCCTGTCAATAATCGGTGGCCGCTCCATTCCGACCTATAAGCAGACCAACTTCCGTTCAAATCACACAAAACACTAGAGACAGGAGTCACACAGGCTATTTTTTTCACGCTTGGTTCACTCTGGATGAATGTCGTTCATATCACATATGAGGACTTCGACGGCTGTGGAGAAATGCAATCCTCCGTAACCACAGAGGGCTGTCATCAGAGAGGGCATCTCGTCGCATACTTGCGGCATCGATAAGAGGGGGCGTTGTCAGCAAACTATTATTTAGACAAATTATTAGCACATTTCAACCGGACAATTTGACCGGAGAGTTGGAAAGGGCGTATCACGCTTCTGCCTTCTCACACCGCGAGACGGGTTCGTGGCTTTGAGTGTCGCGATTTCGATACGCGTATCTTTACAGCCCTACTAAATATATTATGCAGTGACTGTTTCAATCGCTTTGTTTCAATCTGGGTGGTGGGGGGGGGGGTAATGCAAGCCCCTTATCGGAGCAATGATTCAGGGGAAAAGTATTTTCAGCTAGCAAAGCAACAATGTTTTAAACGGCCCATTTTTATGTTCTCTAGTTATCTCAACCAGCCAAAATGATGACAACCGAGAAAAATGTCACTTGTCTGTTAAAAAGTAATTTGTCGCCACAGCTTCTTGCGTTATTCCCTCGTCATTTCAAGGAGACCTTTGTGATCAGATCACTGGTCTGACTGCGACACTTGAATGCGAACTCTCTTGATCTGTTAGGATTTCACTTGCCACATACGACGTGCTTAAGTGGTGCATTACACTTAAAGCTGCATGCACACCGCCGCGCGGCAACCGCCCTGATAACCGCCTCGCTGCCAGAGGGTTGTGTGAAAGGGCCAGGCGTCTTCAAAAGCGGCTGCTGCTACCACCACCGCTGAAGCTTTCAACACGGGGAAAGCTGAGTGGTAGGGCAAAATCTGTCTGCATTTACGTGGGCGGCAAACGCTTTCTGGTCCAACAGCCGCTTTTGTAACCGCCTCCCCTCTGCCACCCTTCCCTCATTGAAATGAATGGAGGCGGCGAGTTGCCGCGCGGCGGTGTGAAAGCTGCTTTACTCTTTTCTGTCTCACCCGTCGGTCATTCTCCCCTCCCCAGGGGAGTTCATGCAGATGGGCTCCAAGGAGAACGAGAACGAGCGCTTCAAGCACTACTTGGACAAGACCTTCAAGAAGACGGCCAGCCTCATCGCCAACAGCTGTCGAGCAGTATGTACGTTCAGTACGCACCTAACCCCGCCGCGGCCGGCTCCCCGCGACACGCCCTGCTCACCGCCCTCTGTCCGTCTGTCTGTCTGTTTTTTAAAAGGTGTCCATCCTGGTGAACTCTGACCCGGAAGTGCATGAGATAGCGTTCCAGTACGGCAAGAACGTGGGCATTGCGTTCCAGGTGCGTGCTGAACTATCGCTTCGTTTTTTTAAATATATTTGTTTCTTAAAAACATTAATATTAATTTAAATTAAATTACGGTAATGATAATAACTGCTGATTCTTATTGTTATTATTGATTTGTAATGGTGTTCTTACTTTTAGTTTTGTGGTGTTTTTTTAAATGCTTTGATTGTACTGGGATGTAAAATGTAACAATATGATCTAAATATTAAGTATTGGGATTATTATTTATTGTTCTCGAATTGGTTAGTCACATTTCTAATGGGTGCGATAGTTTAGGGAAGGGACGGGAGAAAAGTAGCCTGGCTATACCCATACAGCTTTGCACACGATTTCATAGAGATAGGGAACCAATCACAGAACGGGGAGGGACGGCAAGGCGATGACGACGTCCATGCGACACACCCATCGTCTTCTTCCTCATCGAATTTCTGTCGCTCGACATACGGTACATCTGGCATAATTGATACGATTGGCATTGAGCTACGTAGACTCATATGATAGACATTCGTAACGCCCAATAAACGGCCCAGGGCAATCGTAAACCACGCCTCGAGAAAATGAATGTGTGGTTCCCAGACCTCTTCTCAATCTAGCGTTCTTCTAGCCTGGATAAGACCGCAAACAGAATCTAAGCTAGATGACTCTCTCTCTCTCTCTCTCTCTCTCTCTCTCTCTCTCTCTCTCTCTGTCTCTGTCTCTGTCTCTGTCTCTGTCTCTGTCTCTGTGTCTCTCTCTCTCTCTGTCTCTGTGTCTCTCTCTCTCTCTGTCTCTGTGTCTCTCTCTCTCTCTCTCTCTCTCTCTGTCTCTCTGTCTCCCTCGCTCTCTCTCTCTGTGTCTCTCTCCCAGCTGGTGGACGATGTGTTGGACTTCACGGCGTGCGCCGCTCACCTGGGGAAGCCGTCGGCGGCCGACCTCAAGCTGGGCCTCGCCACGGGCCCGGTGCTCTTCGCCTGCCAACAGGTGAGGTGCCGGGCGCGCGCCTTCA
>OOFH01009527.1:3237-15595 GCA_900323355.1 Merlangius merlangus
ATAAACCTGGTCCAAGCCCATCTTCAGGGACCGTCCCTGTCGAATTCTCCAGATGTGCTCCTCCATGTCTTGCCATGCCCTCTCACCTCCAGCCTCATCTGTTGTGCAGAGCGTCCACCAGGTTTAGGAGACGTCTGGACGTACGCCCTGGTCCCCAGAGCGGAGGGGCTGCGCTCTCGTACCCCCAGCTCAGTGAGGAATGAGAGGGCTTTCACGCCAAGCAGACAAGAACACACATCTGTTAAAACAAACCTGGTTCATTTAGGTCCCCCCTGAAGGCTTACAATGCATGGAGCTCACAAACGGTGCCCCCAGAGTAACTGTACATGCTCTGTCGTTTACAAGAAATAAAAGGCATAAGTGTCATTAGGAACATGTGATTGTGACATTGACATTGGCTGTGATATGTGACATGGATTACCCTAAACATTGTCATCTTGCATTCGCTTGGCATTCCCATGAGTCAATGACGAGGCTTATGTGGGTGAAATATAAGTACCATGATTGTCTCCTCTAAGTCTCATGCTTAATGAGCTGGCTTACATAAAACAAGTATGTGTACAATTAAGGGCCTAGTTTAGACGTAGAACAGATTTGAATTTGATTATACTTGGATAGTTGTATTTTCCCTTTTCATGTTTTTACTAGAAATGCATGTTGGCTTTAACCCAAAGATGTCAAACATTATGGACGGTTGACTTTATTACTATTTTAACATTTTAAACAGAATGTTTAGATTAGTCAATAATAATATTAGAGTCCACCTTATTATCACTTAATACGAATACAACAAAATAAAGTCTGACATTTAACCAGAAGTTACAGCTAACAACATACAATGCAGAACAATAAGTGGTGTGAACAACATACAGATGTCTTCAACAATGTCTATCCAACAACTTTGTATGTGTCCATTCCACACACTCTAGCCAACAAGTGAGGCCAAATATTGCAAGACCTACACAGCTGGGAACTTTGGGTTATTTATAGGTCCAGCATGCCAAGAGAAGACCCAGACACGGACCTTTCGTGCTTATACCACTTTCAACGACAAGGCGCCTCGATGCCACTTTTCCATCTCTCCTCGGCTGCTATCTCAGAAAGCTTAATAATGATCGATGACTGACGCAAGTGACGCATACATCTGCATTGTTTTGATGAACGGCCCAGACTCCCAGCAACAGATGCCCATAACCATATAATTAGTGCATTCATAGCTGCAGAAAACAGCAGGCGGCTTCAACCCATAGGCATGTTTCCCCCTCTCTCCCCTGGTTCCTCTCAGGGCTCTTGATTAATATCCCAAAGCTTGACTCCCGGAGCAGACGTCGGGCAAGTGTTGACTGGTTGACTCCTAAATCTCCTCAAAGCCCAAGAGGGAATATGTCCCTGTAGGTAACACCCCTGAACTGTCCTGGAGGAAAACCCTGACTTTGGGGCCTTTTGTGTGTTGAAAGCTCTTGCCACTCCACAAGAGGCTGCACAGATGAACCGAGAGAGAGTGAACGTCTTGGGGGAAGTTGAATAACACCAGAGGGGTGATACCCTTTATGACTTCCCCCAGTGGGAATTAGAACGGGATCAAGGTTCCCTTAATGCTTGTGCCAAGATGGATTCTAAGATGGCTGTTGCCATTTTAACAGTTACTCTTTGTAATTTCAAATTGCCTCTTGTGTAAATCATACTTTTTTTTCTGGAACAGAAGACATTTTCTGACGTACGAGTTTCCTAATTGATTAAATACCTATATAAATGATCAGCTGTGACATTGTTTAGTGATGACAAATTCCCCAGTGGAAGTAAAACGATATTTTTTTCAGTTTTTCCAAGCGTTCTCAACCATTTTACACAAACTAAGCATTTCCTCTGAATGAACAACCGTTATTTACCAGCCTTGTCAAATCGGATCACATGCGCTTTGTATGGCCTCGGTTTTTCCAACTTCACAATACAAAGCCTGTCTCCAAAGAGTATTTTGATGTTAAATGTCTTCCCCTTAGGCAACTATGGCCTGGCCCCGAGAAGCTGGTTCCATTCTGTACAACCAAAATGGAGCGTAGTCTTGGAGACCAAATATGTTCTTTGTTAATACAGGGACTGTCTATTTTTTCCCCTATCACATTCCCAAACCTGTGTGGCTTATAAAAGTATACATTTCAAACAATGAGGTAATAGTTGGCTCTGGCTTTTGAGAAAGTAAAAAATAATAACCCAATCGGATGATGTTAGCAGATGCTCTGAGGTTGACCAATGTTCTGTCAGAGAAAGTGACAAACCATGTTTAGGGGTTAGAGCGCAGAATCAAGTAGTCAGTGTAAATCTTATGATGGCGCTTTAGACTTGCTATCAGACATCGCTACTGGACAAGACTTCCAGGACAACATTTTGTGAAATGCATAAATATTGTTTCTGTTGTATATAATCGGGAAATGTCTAATGTTGGAAGTTGGGGATATTCTAAATAAATAAATACTGTGGTGCAAATACCTGCATTTCACAAGAGGCTAACTGCAGCTCAAATAATTGGAAATGTATGAAATATTATTTTACCCATTTTTGCATGTCTAATAATTTAATTCTTGATCCCACCGGATGGGATATTATGCACATGTTCAGGCTTAAATCAATCAGATTGTAGGCTCCCCTGAGAACAGTCATAAGGCCATAGATTTTCTCCACTGCTGCTAGTCTTAGATTACATTACATTGGAAATAGTGTACAGAAAATACGTTTTAATGTGGCTCTCAACCCTCTGTGTGGTCAGACCCCATCAGAATTTTAGCTCTTTTTTTTTTTCCGCATTTGCGAAAGATGTTTCGGGGTCGGCTTATCTCAGGAGGTACAGCAGTTGTCTTGTAACTTAAAGGTTGCTAGTTCAATCCCCATCTCCTCCTAGCTGAGTGTTCATGTGTCCCTGAGCAATACACTTAACCCTAATTGCTCCTGACGAGCTCGCTGTTGCCTTGCATGGTTGACTCTGCCGTCAATGTGTGTATTGAACGATCTAAGTCACTTTGGATAAAAGCGTCTGCTAAATGTCCTAAATGTTTGACCATTTATTTAAGCATTAAGATTTGTTTTTAAAAACAAAAGTAACCCAACTGCTATGTGACATGCTTCTCAACGTGTTCAATTGCCTGTAACGAGGAAGTCTAACAGTGCCATAATGTAAACCAAACACTTGGATGTACATTTGAGTAGTCTCTTACTGGTGCTTGTCCTTCATAAGCCCCAAAGTCTGCCAAAAGATCCATTGCCTTATTCTTAACAACGTCCTGTTCAGAATCATTGGGCCCCATGGTGACCCTGCATGGTACATGGTGATCTATGATGCACATGTCCTGGTGTTTTCAGACGAGGGAAATGCTATAGCTCTCTCAGACTACTTATCCTATCCCTGCCAAGTCACAAGCCTTCCTGTAGGGCTTATGTCTCATGTGGCTTATTTGGCTATGCTGGCAAGCCTCAATAACACTGCTCTGTAACATCCATTTGTCAAGGTTAAATACCTCTTCGGGGGATGTTAGAGACCATAGGCACGCTTAAACAAGTCTGAGCCTACAACGCTAAGCTCCCCACAAAGTCAATACATTTATGCTGCAATATGCAAAGACAATCGCTGTTAAGCCCACTCTGTGTTCAACCGAGTTCTCTTAACCTTATCTTAACATGTCTATCATCAGCATGTTAAAGGTGCACTTATGTGGGAAGGTTAGAAATCTCCACCTAAAAGTTGCATGAATTGCTCTTTACTGCAAGCCTTGTTGGTGACTGAGGGATGTGTACACAACCTCTCTGTGTGTGCACTACCTGTGGGTATTTACGGCTTTCCTCCTCTCCTCCCTCTATTTTTTGCTCCATTGGAGGCAGGTGGAAGTCCTAATCATCGCTACCTCTTAGTCTGACCTCCTCCCCGTGCAGAGGCCCATAATGGCACCGAACAGAATAATTAGGCTATCTGTTCGACCTTCCCCGACCCATTACCGTAACACGAGCCCGCTCACAGACAGCAGGGCAGATGGTCGGTTTTATGCCCTGATTGGGCCTCTGGAGTGGGGCCAGGTCAGGAGGTATAGAGTGGGGGTACCTTTCCGCTGATGGTGGGGTGATTGCCCACCTAATCGTTTCCCCCTGTGGTTACCTCTCTGTAGTCGCCGACCACAGCTCACCCTTGGCCGAAGAGGCCGAATCAGGTTTCCTTTCATGTGGAAATCAGCACCCTTATTTTGAAATTAGGCATACAGGATTATGCGTTTGGAAAGGGGAGGAAGTCACCAACGATTTGGCATGTTAGATTCAACTTGTTCCAGACAGTATTATTAACTCGAACAAAAAAGTTTCAAAATGAGTGCACTTTCATAGTGCAAAATATGATATTATTATTATTTTCCATTGTATTTCATGCAAATGGGTCTGCTTGTTCCTATACAAATAACAAGGTATCTATGGTACAATGGTGCACCGTGTTCATCACATTGTCCATGTACAGCCCACTAAATCGCCCTATACATCCCATGGTGCATTGCTCTCACTTCATTCTCTAGATATATGTGTTTATAATACTACGGGCTAAGAATCTGTTGTCCCGATGAACTCTGCAGTTTTGGGCTGAACAGTAGCTAACCAAACAGGAGCTTGCTTATTTAAATAACACATGACGCCGTTAATGGCCAGACTTTGTTAGGATCTGCGTCCCCCCTTCAGGGTTTAATATTGTGGAACCCCTATGGGAACATGGGTCCTTAGAAAAGCAGAGTGGTCATTTACTAGCTTGTGAACGAGCTCGTGAAACGAGTGAATCGTGAGGTCAAAGCTCAGGTCGTCGCAGGCGTTTCCATCTTGTTGTTTGTTTCCTATGTCCATGACCCGCACTGACCCTTGTGCGAGGCTGCTTCTTCCTGCATGACTACAGCCTCCACTAGTTGCTCCAACTGCACTATTAATCTTTGAAAAATATTGAGGAATTTGTATTGGAGCAAAATTCAATGTCTTCACATGACATGAGTAGTATTAGTATATAATGGAGGTTGAAAATAACTTCCCTCTGGTTTATTTTCGTTTGATGTCATTAATTGTTGTCCATTTGATCCTTTTAAGGTCGTTTTTAAGTTCAGTTACATTTTAATATCCAAAACAATTCAAGGAATGCCCATTTAAAAGAAATGGTCATCTCTCCCCCAAAGGCAACTGGCCCCTTTGCATTGACATATGACTGGCACCTTTCAACAGAACAGGATAGACCATTTTGGGATCTGGACTTTGTCCAATTACTATGATTGCTAATGCTATCATTTAAAAAAAAAAAAGAAAAATGCTTGTGGCCGGATGGAATTCTATACGTACGCACGTGCACTTATACACATGAAGGCTCAGCCCCAAACCTGCTGAAAGGTGTATGGCACATCAGACAGTCTGTCTCTGGCTAGCGCCTGGCCCAGGGGAGCTGTTGCAAGACGAGTGAGGAACAGTCATTTGTGATTTATGAACATTGACTGAAGTGGTTTGCGTGGCTCTTTTCTTCCCCTCTCTGTCTGTCCCACTGCCGCCCTCTCCTACAAACCACCACCTTACACACCAAAACGGCACGAGATCCATCTCCTCATTCTCAACAAAGTTTGGAGCCATTCCCTGGCTCCAAACACGCCAACAGTGGGCCCATCTGTCCGTCTCTACAAATACTAATTTCCTTGTTCTTCCAGATGAGGATTCACAAGCATCAGTCTGTGGGCCCAGGGGTTTATATCTCAGCCAAGCCACAAACTGTGGCTTATCTTCAGGCTTGTATCCTATGAACAGGCTTGAACATAGGTGTTCGCTTACTATATATTTCCATGGACGGGTGTTGAGGTTCATGGTAGGGAGCGTCTCTTTTGGAGCAGCATATTTTGATATCTGCAGGGATTTGATCTTTCAAGGCAGATGCACAGCGCGATTCTCTTCTAGTTTTTCTCTGCTCTTTGACATCCATTCAAAGTCATTTCCTTATCAACTCCTGATTAAATTACGTTGTTGGGTCTGGCTGCAGTCGCTCGGGGGAGAGGTTTAGTGTAGATTACCCATAATGGGTGTGATGAGGAGCTCACATAATGGCCTGTGTTTAGAACAATAGAAAACACATTCTTTTTGCCACACCAAGTTAAGGCTCCAGTTAGGGAGTGCACATATGTGAAGTGTGTAAGTCTCGAATAATGCTGTGGTGGGCGGCTGTGGTTGGATCAAATTAGCTGGGCCCGTTTCTGTGGAGGATCAGCGGACAGCCCTGGACTCACCCTGTCACTGCACAATCTGCTCGTAGTGTGTCATGTGTGTGTTTCATTGTCAAGGATCAGCTTGAATCAGTTTTTTATGACTTTTTACCGCCTTCTAGTATCAATCTTTGCCTAGCATCTTGACAGTATGTTTATAGATGTTCATTTAAAGGGGAATAAACACGACCCACATGTCTTTCTTAGGTGAAGTAATGCCGTTGATCATACTAGCTTCAGAAAAAGCAATATTGAATGATCATACCTAAAATCCTCAGCTATGTTGATCTATTTCAATTGATGCCTCTAGCCAGGCCAATTACTTTATGAGGAATTGATGATCTTTAAGTTGCCAGTATTTAATACAATACAAATGTTATACAATGTCTAACAGTGGCAGTATCTTAACTGCTTCATTAACCTAAAGCATGGTCAATTTGTACCAGGTGTCAAACCAGCAGGGTAAAGTTATCCGACTGAAGTGTTGAGACTGATCTAACACTAATGTATTATGAGAAACAATATGCTTTGCTTTGACTGGCTGACTAAAGTTTCTCTACGGTAGGTTTTTGCTTTTTGCTTATCCTACCACATTGGACCAAATTCCTGTGCTAATGTCAACTCGCCGGTAAGAGTTCCTGCCATGGGTTAATGTGTACTTAGCAGCCAAGTTTGTTTATATTGTATAACTGTTCGTCAAGAAAAACCCCTGGTTCAAATGACATGAAACAACAGTAAAAAAATAGAGTTACAAATATTCCAAGTTATAGATAACAGACATAAGAGGAAAAGCCTGCTGATTGGGGAATATAGATACTTTGTTTCTAATACAATTGATTTTATTAGTTTTTATATCCTTTCAGAATTCTGTCATCGCATATGCTAAATTACCTCAAAGACCGCCAAAGGCTGATAATATCCAAGGAACAGTTCCAGAACAGTCAACACTCCAAGACCGTTTCATAGTTATGACCTTGAAATGCACTACTATTTATTACAACACAGGCACGTGTTTATTCCACTTGAACAACCTGTAAATCCCTCTAAATGACATGCCATTTTCTTTTTCAAAGCAGATTTTTCTTTATCAGGGATATGTCAGAGTCCTACATCAGGTAATAAGGGTAATTTCACAAAGTGCATCCTATTGTCTAGAGAGTTTAATCAGGGTGACTCCCCGTAAAGCTGTGAACATCCTCAGACAACACTCTCACCTGTGTGTGACAGGGTGGCCTAGTCAATGACAGCAAGACAGAGTGTTTGACTCTCAGCTGAAAGGTTGTTGGTTCAACCCCAAATGCATTCTACCTGTAAGCAGCATCTCTGAGCAAGACACTTGGCTTCCTTCATAATGAGCGTCATCGTACCTTCTTCACCCAATATCTGTAAGACACCCCCCGCTTTACTCTCAAACACAACGTCAAGGATAATAGTTCAAAGCCATTATTCATTATTCACCTTTCTCTGGGGCCATTGCGGCCTCTGACCAGATCCATATGTTCCGCTGGAATCCTGGGCGTCTGGAATGTGTGTAGGAATGCTTGGACACCAGATCCGCTCCTACAGAGCCATTCCCCTGGCCAACAGAGGGTGACCCGCTCCATAGGGCCCGGGCTACTGATGGGGTGTCTGCCATGGCTTTAGGAAAAATGGATCGCTGGGAACATCTTTGGTTGCTAATCTATGGGATTTACATGTAGGTGTATGATGTCAAGCGACAAAATTATTTAATTAAAAGAAAATATTTAATTAAAAACTATTATTTAATTAGATTGGGATATAATCATCACACCCAGAGGAGTAGATCTTTTATCTGCTTATTTTATCTGCTTGTAACTTTTAATTTAAGCGTAAATTGTTATATTAAATTGATGCCTAGAGGTGAACTATGGCCATTCAGAATCAAACCCATTTCTTTTCAACTGGGAATTGAGGGCCCGAGCCCAATAAACTATCCTGTGCACACTGCAGCACTGCAGATCAGTATCTGCACCCATTTTTCAATTAGATGACATAAGCACACTTTGGGATTGAATATGTGTTAACTGTAGTCAGGAAGGGGAAGTGGATGTTTAAGGTGACATGGATTACCCTGGGGAACCAAAGCAGTTAGAGATACCGTGAAGTCAATGTGCCTCAAGATAGTGTGTTGGTTCAATTGGTTGCAGCCATATCCTCTAAATACAGCCATCTTACGAACTTACAGTAACCGGTTAAGTGTGTTATTACTGAGGTTATTGCATAAAGATGCCTAGAGACATACTGCAGATATTGGGGTTCGAAGACAGAATCTTTTGAGTCCAACATGTTAAGAATTTAAATAAAAGTTTCTGTGTCCACATTGCGAATGATAGGAAATTTGCTAGCGCACAAAGTGGAACAATGCCATGCACTATGGTCCAAAACCCAGACATTGTTGATGCAATGGTATACATACCACTCCAGTAGGAGGTGATGGTCTGTACAGAAGTAAGCTTTGGTGCTGTATTAATTGGCATCAGAGGAACCATTAGCAACTGCAGTTAGCATGGTTGTCATTTCAACTGATGGCAATTGTGGGCACTAACTGTAGGAAATGCTTACAATATAAACATGACTCTGCTCGCCTGTACCAAAGGTTCTGTAGTACATTCGCTGCCCTATACAGAAGAAAAACGATAATAATTCAGTATAGTATCAATTTTCTTTAACTCTGTGTTAAAATCAATGGGCGGAAACTATTTTCTAAATATACTTTTGGATTGAGAAATATGTTTATATTTTGATCGCAACATTGATACTGGAACCAGATAATGGAAGTTTGGTGTAATCCCAAATCCACCCAGCTGTCTATTTGAGAGGAAATTGTGCATTAGGAGCAAGTTCAACCTTTTTTGAGCCAGATACCATATAGCTGGACTTGGCTCAAACACTAAATCTTGTTCAGAGGGCCAAGATTTAGTGGTCCTCAGACCTAAGGAGGTTAAAGAGAAGTAGATGATGCATAAATTCATGTCGTTTTCCCTGTCTCCCTACAGAGGAGGTGAACATTCTGGATGAGCTCTCTCTCCAGGTGTCAAACAGCTCCAATGCCTCCCTCTCTCTGGATGGGGAGGCCAGGTGTCCTGTCCTACTGGTGGGCCAGTATTCCACCTTGGCCCTGCCTCTGGATGAAATCTTCACTGACGGGTACGTACCTTCATTTTACTCTTTGTTAGTAAGCAAATTCTATAAATCTGCATCAGCAGCTCCATCTCTGAGGAAATAGGGTTAGGGTTATTTTGATTGGCCCAAATCTACATCATTTTGTTGGCAATATTTTGTGTGGAATATGAACTTTTGTTTTAGTCAAAAGTATAAAAAAAATAATGTGATACAATTTGTCTGGAAGGTTTTATCATGCCATCTGCTATTGGTAATTATTTGTAAATTTGTTGAATTCTGGTAGTACACTGTTGGTACACTGTAAATTAAAATGAAACAACCGTACGATAAAACATGGTTACATGGCAAGAATGGTACCAGATACTACTGGCCTTCTCCTACCACCTAACCTGTACTGACATAAATACAACTTAAAGGGGACATATTATACCACCAGGTGTGAGTGTGATTAGCCTTACAAGCCGTTTCGAAAATCTGCACCATATGACATCACTAGTGGGCGTGTCCACCTAGATCTGTGCTGGATAGATCAGTCTACCAGCCTACCCAGTGGACTGAAGTAAACGTTGCTCATCTATCCAGCACAGATCTAGGTGGACACGCCCACTAGTGATGTCATATGGTGCAGATTTTCGAAACAGCTTGTAAGGCTAATCACACTCGCACCTGGTGGTATACTATGTCCCCTTTAAAGGGCAAAATATAGCTGTTACTTTGACATGCGTTAACCAACTACCGCTGTGTCTTCTTACTAAAACGTGTTTCTGGAGCGGATGCGAGCTGGTAGGGGAGCCGTGAATCTGGAGGATGACCATCACTAAGTAAGTTTGTATTAACCAAACAAACTGTAAATAAAGGGTTTAAAAATAAGACAAACTACATGTTTGTTACCAAACGTTGGGGCCAGACTCGCGCTGTTTGTTCCAGACCAGAACTCTGACTGAGGAGAGCTGATGGAGTAGCAAAGACTCTGGAGGACGACATCACTCTACCAACCAGGATCCTCCTTAGTTTGCATAAAATAAACAGATTGGTGTTGGTGTAACGCAGGATTAGTTTGTCCAGTACAAGTTACGGCAT
Source organism: Merlangius merlangus (assembly GCA_900323355.1). NCBI lineage: Eukaryota > Metazoa > Chordata > Actinopteri > Gadiformes > Gadidae > Merlangius > Merlangius merlangus. The sequence goes on from OOFH01009527.1 coordinate 13,707, forward strand.
ACTACTGTGGTTGGTTACCAGACAAACAACAGCTGCTACTTTGTTACTCGCCGTTAGAGCCCAACTGCTCCTGTGTTTGTGACCTTACATTAGGGCCCAACTACTACTGTGTTTGTTACCTGATATTAGAGACAAACTACTCCTGTGTTTGTTACCTTACATTAGAGCCCAACTACTACTGTGTTTGTTACATTTCATTAGAGCCCAACTACTACTGTGTTTGTTACCTGATATTAGAGACAAAATATTACTGTTTGTTACCTTACATTAGAGACAAATTATGTTTGTAACCAGACCAGGAATCTGGAGGACTGATGGAGAAGCCATACATCTGCAAGGCAAATCCTGAGGACGACCAGGACTCCATCATGGATTCCTCGTAAGTTTGCATTATCTGGACATAGTGGACTAGGTAGGGGGTTGGGGGTTCAACTCTCAAACCAATGGTGCCGGGTTTAAGTCCTCAGAATACAGTGATGTGTCCTCGAGCAAGGCGCCCTAAAGCCTGCCTGCTCCTTAATGACTTATCTTTGGTTCAGATAATGTTGCATCTTTTGAATATTTAACCTAATCAAGGTCCTTGTTTGGTCCGGGCAGACACACCTGAGCTGAACCTCACCTGATCCTGTTTGGTCGGGGGTAGACACACCTGAGCTAAACCCGCCCTGATCCTGACATCCTGCTGGTCCTGTCTCCTCAGTTCATCTGCGCCTCGTCCTCCAGAATACCTGCTGAGCTCAGCGGTCTGAGTCTGATGGATCAATGACCTGCAGTGGGAGTGATCTTCTTGACCCCACATGTAACCGTGTGCTTCCACACGCCTTTCCCTCACGTCTGTCAATAACCTCACTATTTCACTACTCTCTACTGCTTCCTCTTTTTCTTCCTTCTCTGTGGTTTCGAACCTTTACACTGAAGGCGTGTCTTCCTGCCCTCAGAGGGTTCAGTGTTAGGGTTGAGAGTCAGGGTTTAGAGTCAGGGACAGAGCTGGTCAGGGAGGACTGCTTTTACACAAACCTCTTCACTTGCTTTCGGAATGGTGTTGACATTTTGAAAAGATTCATTTGGGAAAATGTTTTCCTCTGCTTTCCTTTACAAAATTGTATTAAACTTGTGTTTTTGTTTATATATTAAAATCCCACATTGACTTCAACATGTTTGGTGCGGTTCATTTAATTGTCCTTTAACTTGGTTAATGTCAAGCTAAACTCCTGCAATACATTTAATATACTTGATTGTTATTCAGCAATATTCACATAATCCATTTTGTAAAAATGTGAAACCTCCATATTACGGTACTACTAAATTCAAGCCTATTCATGTATTTAATGTAGGCCTACATACTGCACCGCAGGCCATTCTCTGCTACTACAACACGTTATATCTACCAACCCGTCTCACATCAACTATAGCTATGTTGGTTCAAACGGAAAATATAGTTTGGTGTGAGACTCATGTCATGTCCAGCAGAGGAAGCTGTCATACAGCTTAACTATACAGGAATGTCTGTGTATTTACATTTTAAAATGTTCATGTGCTGGTCTAGATTGTTTGCAAATAACTCTGCCTCCAGCAACAGGATTGGTCGAAACATATGAAGTGAAAGAAATAAAAGCGCAGTTCACCAGATCTGAGGTCAGCTGCGGTCAGATTTTGGATCATGAATGTATTGAGTGAACGACGTCTGAGCTAAATATTAACCACCTGGAACTTGGTGCGTTTCCTGGAGCTCGGAGGACGGCAGAATGCGTGTTTACCTCGTTAATTAGGTCCTAAACGCAGATCCTGAACCCAGACATCCTAATCAAAGACCCTGTGTTTAATTAGCCCCGAATATAATTTTTGGGTAAAAAAAAAAAAAAAAGTAAAAATAGTTATAATTATTGATA
>OOFH01009572.1:2868-15709 GCA_900323355.1 Merlangius merlangus
GGGGGGGGGGGGACACATGTGTGATAGACAAATATAAGAAATTATTTTTCAACATCATAAAAGATACAAAATGCTTGGTTGAGCACCAAGCCGCAGACAGATTAATAATAACAGGAAGTCACTAACCAGGGCTTTGTTTAACCTAGGTGTTTTTAACTAAAAATAACGCCTAGGTTCAACAGGATGCGTCAGGCCCCACTCAATAATGAGGGAGCCCATAGACCACAAAGCTACAGAACAAGGAACAGAGACTGTCAAAAACTTCACACGTATAGAAAACAATACTTTTACGTATAGAAAAAGCAAGTAATTCTATGGGGTCATATGCTGTAAACCCGTTCACGTGGTAGCTCCCTCTAGTGCGTCTATACAAATATATATACACATTACAAGTACTGCAGGTTTAATCATCGCCATCTGTCGCCTTGAAGTGGTCCTCATCGATGGTGGAGAATATGTGGCCTTCATTGCTCAGGAACTCCACCGCTTGCCTGGAAGTAGGGGAGAAGCAGTTGGTTGCCATCTATCTATCTATCTCACCACTGACGTATGGCAGAAAATAAATGTGGAAATTATACATTAACCAAATGTGCCAAATCTTTTTGGAGGAAATAATTGGCTTTCAAATACAATACAATTATTTTTTGGTTGATTTATAAAAATAATAATAAGTTAATCAGCGATTGCCCAATAAGTAAAAAACGTGAAAAGTATACTTAGTGTGGGTCTCTAGTAAGGTGTAGTTGGTTCTTACTTGATGACAACGAGGCTCATCCCACTAAGTCTTTGTTTGAGGTCCTGCAGGCTGATGCCGTGACCCTCCTGACTGCTCCGGATCAGACGCAGCACCTGGCCAGAGGTAAGACGACACAGCACATTAAGAAATGACTCGCATCTAAATACTCAATACGTTCGAGTGGCACGTTATTTTTGAAGTCATACCTGACATTTGCTAAACCATAACCTTTCTAAACCGCAGCCCAACCTGAGGTTGGCAAGAGAAACCAGCAACACACAATCAACTTGAAGCGGTAAAATATACTATAACCACATTTCATTGTTTTCAACGTGATTTGTCAACACCGGTGGGGGAGAGGGGTTTCACCTGGTTCTGGTTTGGACTAAGGCCATTTGTAGCATTGTCGTTGCCACCAGAGTATCCTCCGCCACTCTCTTCCATGGTCCCAGGCCGTGAGATGATCATGCTGTTGTTGTTCGTGCCGACTCCAACTTGACCCCCACCCATCTGAGACACAAAAACAGTCAAAAGACAATTCTGACAGTAGTGGCAATATTTTTTAAAAAACAACACTAGAGGCCACAAACTTTGTAGACTATAAGAAAATCATAGACAGTAAATCATTTTGTCAATTCAGACCCGACATCAGTAATCAATTCTTTACATTTTCCTTTTTGTGCCAATAGTTAATGTACAAAGTCAAACAGTTTTGGTGGTGCTGCGGGCCATAACAGAAGATTAAGATGAAGAGGGGTGCTGGTTGAATGTCAACAGCACAACGACAATGGACCACTAGTGTTGGGGATGACTCACCGTGCTGGAGGCCTTGTTCAGCGCCATGTGGGCCTGAACCACCTCAAGCATGTGGGACGTGATCTCATTCAGGTCCTCAACCTGCCTGATGCTGAACGCCACCACAGACCTGTGATTCTAGCCGACCAGAGAGATAGCATAAGAGAGAGGGATGGAGCGTGAGAGAAAGCGAGAAAGAAAGGGGAAGTTTAGAGTAGGAGAGGCAAAAACAGCGATGGACTAATATCAGAATTTCCCCTTCTCAGCCGCAAAATAACCACGATGTTGTCCGTCTGCTAAATTCAATTCTTGGAATAGTGACATTTGCAGTACGAAGAACTTAATGAAACCATGCAACAGAGATGGAGCATACCTGGAAAGAGCGGAGGTTCCCTGACACTTTGACGTAGGTTCCAGGGGGCAGGACGGTGCTGTCCATGCTGGGATCCTAGTATGGACAAAATAATGAAGCCAAAACACACAAAATAATGTTGATGCCTCCATACACACGCACACACTTTTTGATGCGAAGGACTGAAGATGGATAAAAAGAGCCCCAATGTCTCTTTGACTGAAGTAGAATAAATGGCAAGATGTGCCATCTTGATGACATACCAAAATGTAGCAACATCTCCATAAAATGGTTTAATATAAACCCTTGCATGGTAAACGTGATATGGCTAGAAGAGGCACATTATTTAATGTTTTCAATCAGGATGGTTAATCACTGGACTCTGGAAGTCATTTGAAATGCCAAATGAGTGAAGTGGCTTGGGGTGGGACTAATGCCGCGTTTCCACTGCAGGGTGCGGTACGGTTCACAAAGGTGCGGTACGGATTGCGTTTCCACCGCCAAAAGTGGGCGTGACCCGGACTGAGCCGTACTCATCAGTACTACTCCGTTGGGGTACTGAGACGCCTGAAAGGGTGCCGGAAAATTCGAGCTACACACCCCCTCCGTTGATTGGTCCACAGAATCGTCACATCCGGGCGACATGTGGATAAAAACAGACAAACTGTAGCCTCGAGGTATTATTCTTTACAATGAACATGTCGCGTAAAACCAGACACGGGAGACTCGAGTCGCATGACTTGACTTGAGTCGCATGACTTGACTCGAGTCGCATGACTTGACTCGAGTCACTCGAGTCGCAAATTTGAGGACTTGAGACTTGCTTGACTAACACTGATAAAAGACTAGACCTTGACTTGGTCTTCATGACTTGAGACAGAATGACTTTTTAAAAGTTAGATTAAGTTAGAAATGATGTTGTATTTATATATATATTTATTATTTTATTTTGAAACACAATAGGGTGATTTTACAGTGCAATGAATGCACGCATCTCGGGTGATTTCGCTCTGCACGGACAAACTGCCGCTGCGTGAGGAGTGCCGTGTTCCAATATGCATGCTATCCGTACTTACTAGCCTAAGTTTGAGTACGTAGGGCTTTCCGATTCAGATCGGGCGAAAATAGGTGTACTGAAAGGTACTCAAAACGGTCAAATCGAAGTGTGGCGATGTACACTTTTCGTACTATACGGTGGCCATCTTAGCTACGTAGTGGAAGAGGGCCAAGTCAGGCTGAGCCAAAGTCGGCGCATTTTCCACATAGCCTGCATTAATAGTCATTTTGTAGTTTTTATAGCTGCTAGGCGTAAAGAGTTCACCGTTCAAAGGGGGATGTTTATTGCGGGGGAGGAGCCGCAGCGGCAGTCGTGATCGTAATTTCTGGTTAGTGCACCACGGAGTATTCGATTTGGAACAAGTGACATGTGAAAATTAGAGCACTTAGTGAGTGCGGATAGTGTACTTCGTTTAAGTGTACTCATGGAAGTTTGGATATCGGAACACAGCACAGGTCATTAGAGCAGCAGTCCTGGAGGCGGCAAGACCAAAAATAATTCAATTTGGGTTCAAGGTTTACATTGTCGATGATGGTAAGAAAAAGAGGACGGCGGTATCCAAGGTCTGCAGCTCAAATATCAGTGACACGATCACCACAACATCAAACTTTATCCGTCACTACAAAACCCACAAAAAAAGGTAAGCTACATGACTCCATCTTTGACTGCGAGATTGACTGATTGACTTGAACTGTTCTCGTATACAGCCACCTAGAGGTTCTATTTGATTCTGGTCATAGGTTGGAGGTAATGATCATAAAAACATTTTCAAACTATTCACATAATGGTTTTGGAATGTTTTGCAATAGTTTGAGTTATTGTTAATGTTAACTCAACTTATGAACCACTCTTTACCAATTTTTTAATGCGGAAACTGGGTAAGATCATCAGATATTTGTATGACTTGACTTGTAGCTTGCTTGACCTGAGGAATGACTTGACTTGTGACTTGCTTGATTCTCACCACAGTGACTTGAAGGTTATGACTTGAGACTTGCTTGTGACATGCACATGAGTGACTTACCCCCACCTCTGCGTAAAACGCTTGCTTGGGCGAACAAGGAGGTGGAGACGTTCCTCTGCATTCTTGGGGAGGAAGACGTGCAGAGGGAGCTTGATGGAGCAGTGAGGAACGAGGCGTTCAACTTTTCCATTGTTTTTATTGAGCAGGCTACACTGTGTCACGCTGCTATGATGTCACGATGTTAACGTAGCTGCCGCGGCGATCGACACCCGGCCTACCATAAAGGGTACTGTCGGCGGTGGAAATGCAACCTTGGAACTGAGCTGGGCTATGCCGCCCCCTCCCTATCGGACTGAGGTGAACCGAACCGTACCGCACCCTGCAGTGGAAATGCGGCATAAGGAAAAAAGGGCCATTGGACAGAAATTTGAATATCTAGTATGAAGAGAAAGAGGGAGGAAACGCGTACTTGGAAAATAATTGTTTTAGGCAGGCACCTTCACTTCCAAGTGACTAACTTAAATGTGTCAAATTATGTTTTGCAGTGAAGAATAATGAGACTTCCTACAACTTGTGTGAATAATAGCCTCAAACTCAGAGGTTATCACTACACTCTGGATTGACTCAGGCCTGGTAGGCCTACTCCTCTCCTTAACTGGAGAGATCAATCCCATTTGGCTTATTTATCTTTTGTCATGCGGAGTGCTATTTTTGTTGCCCAGCTCAGCTCAATGCGCGCATAGACCGGTTTTAGACATTTCATTTTTTTTTGTATAATTGTACCTTTTTGAGGAGATAATATTTTAGCCTTTTGACAGGCTTTTGTTTGCTTCGACTTGGACAATTTGGACATTGACATTTGAATGTACTGGGATGATGAAATGTTTTTATTTAGGGACTTGTGATTAAATGTTGCCACGTTAGTTTAAGTTGAATCCTTAAATTGTAGTTATTGCTCAGAATCCTTCGGCGTAAGAAGATTTGGAGAGAACCTGATTGTCGGCCCCCCTCTCACCTCGGTGTCCACCCACTGCTTGACGTCCATGGGGGCGGCCGTCATGTCGTCCACCTTGTACTGAATGTTGGTCATGCCCTTGTCTGTGCTTCTGATCAGACCTATCATAGTAACCTGAAACAAACACGTCAAATGTAAGTTCTTGGTGCACATTGAGAGCAGGGCAAGAGCTTGGAACTGGGACTCGAGTCACAACATTGTGATCTTGCGACTTGACTTGGAATCTTCGCTTGTCAGACTTCAATTTCAGCAGAATTTAATGCTTTGAGAAAGCAACCCTCCGTAGGCCACTCTAGAACTTGAAAAGCAAAAAAAAACTAAAGAATGAGTGCATGTTGGTTGTGCTGCTGCTGGAGGCGTTAAGGGGAAACACTGCAATGGTATTGTTATTATAAAGCCTGATACCCACTAAGTGACCAAAGTAGTTGGCCAGACTCTGAGGGTTAAGTCCCGCTGTCTGGTCGACTCCACTCTGAAGCATAAGAACTGTTATTTCGGCAACCCATCAGTTAACGCTGCTGGTTGTCTATTGGAAGAATAAAGGTTCACTGACTTGGGAAAGTCTTCCCAAGTCAGTGAAAAACTGTTCAAGCACGGTTTCCCCTGCTGAATTCCCTTATATGGTTGACCTGACATAAGTCACATATAAGCTTATCCTACCATCCTTTTTTCAGACAACAAAGTGTAGTTGGCTCTAGGTAACCATGACTACCAGCCCAAAAGCCAGTTTCCCGCCTCGAGCATCCACATCTACCAACAAATATATCCTATATATTCAATTTATTTCTCACTCAAAAAACATTACCAGTTATCAAATATTCCAAACATTATGGCCTCAGACACCGAGGCTGATTGATACAAGTTCAGCTGTCCATCCCACCTAATACCGTTTCCTGAACTATGATTGATGATAAAGTTATTTGAGTAGCCGTCTGAAACAATAGCAAGTATAGGTGACATTCATTAACAATACATTTAGAAAAAAAACAAATAACTTCCATTAAATGGCTGGAGAAGCAAAATATAAGACATTTGATTTCCATGGCATCTTGTAATTGCTTAGCAGTAATCGATAACTGCTCTGAATTCTCTGCACCACAGTAGGCTAATGGAGTGATGCGAAACAGTTTACCTGAGCCACCTCCACCTCTCCGACCCTGAAGGCCTCTTCCACCTGGCTGGCAGACATCAGCTGCGACACCGTGCATGGCACAATCTGATTGGTGCGTGTTCTCTACACACACACACACACACACACACACACACACACACACACACACACACACACTTCCTTATTAATACCTTCAGCATCACAATGAAGACCCCAGTATCAGAGTTTATACGTCTACTAATTTTGTTTGATGTTGGTATTTGGAGGTCAAGGTAAACTGACTTACCGCCTTCTTCTCTCCTCCCTGGCTCAGAGACGGTGAGGCGAAGCCGCCGGGGGACTGGTTGTACCCACCTCCGATGCTGCTAGATTCACTGTATCCACCTAGGGTAAAGTAGTTATACACAAACGCAATTTATAATAGGCAACGTCAGCCGTATATAACTTGTAAAGCTGCTGTTTTTTTTATTCCCAAAGTGGGCTATGTTCATTGAATGCTGTCTATGCTAAAAGTAAAGTTAATAAAAGAAAAGCGCCTGACAAAGTAGCTAACGCTAGGAGCGCTCATTTTGAATGCACTGCCCAACCAAAGTGGGCAACAATGCTAAAATCAACTCACCCTGGTTCCACATAATGTTACACTCTGTAAAAAGTATGGCAACGTAACGTGTTAAAGTGTTTAAAATACTATAATAGCGGCGGGTCAGGAATTGAACACAGGACTGCGCGACTGCTCGGATAATTCCGCGGTTTAACGTGACAGTTCACCGCGCATGCGCCTCACTGAAGTCCCGCGAAAGTAGTTAGCCAATCAGACATGAGGACCAGATGTAAACACTCACGACACCGCCGCAAGTGGCTGGAGACTGCAATTGCATGTGTCTAATAACCACTGTCATTCTGTTGAATTTTCCTGGACGCATAACCATCTGTAGCCTACTTGAACCACCTAGAGGCAGACTTATTTATTTGTCAATGGCTTTGTTCTTTTTCTTGACCTATTGCAGAGTAAATCATGTGTGTAATGTGGATGGTTAATCTTAGCTTCATCTTATCTTTATAGACCACAGTCTATAAAGTTATGTAGGGTGAGTAGCGTTACAGGAGACTCCGTGGTTGTCGTCAATAATACGTCGAATTGCCATTAGAGTCGGACATGGCCATGTTTAAAAGTATTTTCTTACTTTTGTGTTTATTTCTTGAATTTCAAGGAACTCTTACCTTGTCTGGTGAGTAAACTTAAACACTTTTAGGCCTGTTTTATGTGTTTTGTTTGTCCAGGCTACTGAACTTTTGTAAATGTGCAATTCTAGGTACCTTCTGGCACATCACGGACCAGCACTGGGACCCAACCTATGAACTGGGAGGTAAACCCACGGCTGTGTGCGCGTCCAGCGGACAGCGTCCCGCGGTCAACGCAGGGCCGTTTGGAGATTATGCTTGTGACTCACCATGGCACCTCATCAACTCATCGGTGTACTATATGAAGCAGATCATGCCAGACCCCGACTTCATATTCTGGACAGGGTAGGATCCTGATTGAAACCTCTGTTAAGCGGAATAATAATCTAGTTTCAGCCAAAGGCAAACATCTACCAGAGCGAAAGTTCCGGACCTGTGTGCTGTCAGTCCGTTCCAGTATCTCAGTCTTTTGTGTAAATATAGTGACAAGTAATAACCGACTACGACTATATCACTGACCTGACTTACTTCTGCCCTCCAGCGATGACACGCCACACGTTCCAGACCAGGACCTGGGGGAGGAGAAGGTTCTCAATATCGTCAGGAACTTGACGCACATCATAAAGAAAGTATTCCCAAGTCAGTGTAATAACTGTCGGAGCACGGTTTCCCCTGCTGAATTCCGTTATATTGTTAACCTGAAATAGTTAACATATACAGTGTAAGCTTATTTTACCGTACTTTTTTCAGATACCAAAGTGTACTCAGCTCTAGGTAACCATGACTACCAGCCCAAAAGCCAGCATCCCGCCTCGAGCAGCCACATCTACCAACAAATAGCAGAGATGTGGAGCGACTGGCTGGAGCCATCGTCACAAGTCACCTTTCAAAAAGGTGGACACACACACACAAACTCACACACACAAACTCACACACGTTATTTGCATATATTTTGACGACTTTTATATTGTAGGTGGCTATTACACCGAGAGGTTGCTGAACCGGACGGGGTATCGGATCATGGTCCTGAACACTAACCTCTACTACGACCAGAACAAGCTGACGAACAACATGATAGATCCGGCGGGGCAGTTTCACTGGGCCGAGGAGGTTCTCACTGAGGCGTCCCGTAACAAAGAGAAGGTAGCCACCTGCTTACTTTAGTCTTCTACATTTCAATGTACGTATTTCACTTGTTACTTCACTTCATCTCTTCTCATTCTTTCAGTAGACTACTGGCTGACAACGGTGACATAATGTAAAACACATAATATAATAAAGTATGTTAAAATAACATCTACCAATTTGGGTCTTCAAAAGCTGATAGCTTTTGATTTGATGTATATGTAATGTGTCTACGTGTCAATAGTTGTTAAATTTATTGTAATATTTACTTTCGGCATGAGGCCTAGTCTTGAGTGTATACTACATATAGGCTTTCATAATGCACCTCGGGTCCTTACACAGTACCACTTTCACCTTTCAGGTGTACATTATTGGCCACGTTCCTCCAGGGTTCTTTGAGAAGAAGCGGAGCAAGCCCTGGTTCAGACCAGAGTTTAACCAGCGCTACGTGGACATGGTGCAGAAGCATCATCCCGTCATCCAGGGACAGTTCTTCGGCCATCACCACACAGACAGCTTCAGAATGTTCTACGACTCTGACGGTACATAATATACACTCACACACACACCATCTGCCACTTCTGCTCTGTGCTGCTCTTCACCTCTTGTTTTTCACGTGTTTTCCCGCTAGGAAAACCTTTGGATACAGATTAATTGCCATAAATCTGCACTTTACGCACAAACGTTTATTCATTTAGCAGAGGCTTATCCAAGGTTAGTTATGACGCTGATGATGAGTTTTTTGTTAGGATACAAGTTATTGAGGAGTGGGTAGCAGTTAGGGCATCTTGCTCAAGAAGGGCCACAGGTGTGCGGACATTGATCTATCCCACGATTGGACACCAAAGAAAAACATTTGTGAAAAACATGAATTAGATGCATTTATCTTGAAATTGTTGTAGTGAAATGTGTTCGGCCCACATGTAGCCATTATTGTTGATTGCCTTGTGTTGTATAACGTATAATGACACCCGCGTTGTGTTCCAGACAACCCCATCAGCACCATGTTCCTGAGCCCTGGAGTGACCCCCTGGAAGACCACCCTGCCGGGGGTCAAAGACGGAGCCAACAACCCCGGGATCCGTAGCATTGAGTACGACACCCAGACCCTGCTGGTCCAAGTAAGACACCCGAAAAGTTACTTTGTCGTGACATCCGGTCTGAAGACATCTTAGCGGTGACACCCACAACACAGAACCCATGTGATCAGTGGCCCTCACCATGGAGAACAACGCAGTAGTGACACCTGGCATTGTGGCGTTAGTGCAATAAGGTGGACGACATTACCGCAACAACAAAATATTGCAAAGAATAAACCAAAATTTGAATTTGCAGCCGTCTAGCACAATCACAAAACTACTTGTAAAACAATGTTGTCACATCTTCATAAATACAACCAAGTACTGCCTTTGAAGACGCGTTAACCCCAGGTTACCCCCAGGACCTGGTGACCTACTACCTGAACCTGACGCGCTCCAACCTGGGCCGGGGCGGCTGGGAGAAGGAGTACCGCCTGACGGAGAGCTTCAGGCTGCCGGACGCGTCGCCGCGCTCCATGCACCGGGTGCTGCAGCGCATGGCCGACGACCGCTGCACCCTCCAGAAGTACCACGACTTCAACTCCGTCAGCTACGACCTGAGTGTGTGCGACGCCGCGTGCCGGGTGGACCATGTGTGCGCCGCCCGAGCAGTGGCGTTTGACGCCTACAGAGACTGTGTGGACGAGGTCGGGGCGGGCGTCGCCCACGGCGCCTCGACAACCTTGTTGGTTTCCATGGCAATAAGCTTGTTTTGGTGGAGTTGGTGAGGAGCAGCCGTCGTGATGACGATTAGAAACGAGTTTCTCTTTCAAGGATGTTAAGACGGCGTTGAATGAGTTAGTCATGTTAATATTGTGATATTGGATTGTATGGTCTTGGCTTATGCCAAGCTGACTCCAGATTTGTGTTTTAGTTCAATGTTTTCACAATGGACAAGGTAACCTTTGACTTGTTATACTTTGGTTTGTTTGTGCTAACCCTTAATGACTATTATTTGTCAATTTAATTCAGAAGCTTTTGAACTTTGTAACCAACCTTTAACTATCAATGATTTGTTTAGAGTCCATTTAGACTGCCATACATATTAATAAAATACTTTATTGTTATTCGTGACCAAGATAAATCACTGCCAGTAATGCCATACAATGATCAGTTATATAACAATTATATTGATATATAATTATACTGATTGTTTCCATCATTCATATACCTCATTAAGAATAGCTAATGAGTTTTTAAGTTTTAGCCTCAACCTTCCTGACAAGATAAATAGCTGGACCTTGTGCTGTGAAAGGCTCATTAGCTAAGTCTTATCGTTGAGCAGCTGATAAACTGCTTCCAACGCTCCAACCTGCTCTTATCCTGCATAGCTGATTGGCATAGGAGATGTCACAAGACCAGGATCTGTTTTGCTGAGGCGTAGGGCTCCATGGCTGCCTCCAGAGCCCTGCGATGATCCCCCAGCTCCACCTGGTTACACACGGGGGCGGTCAGCTTGCCCTGGCGGATCAGGGTGCAAAGTTCATCCAGCATGTCTATGAAAGGCTTCTCATCTGGAAGGAAGAGGAAAGTGCCGTCAAAGACGGATTTCAGAATAATTTCATTTTCACATACAGTATCACTATGGAATAGTGATACTGGGCTTTTGACCGAGAAGGAAAGGGAGGACAGACTGAGTCAAAATACCCCTGGGACCTCCTAGCCTGTCCCCCAGAATAGTGGGCCAGGATCGGTTGTTGTTATAAACTAGTAATTCAATTACACAACTAATTCAGTCTACAGGGCTGGATTCGGGACGTACCATGCGCGTGGTTCGCCTTCCACTTGGTGACCCAGAAGCCCCTCACCTTCACGTCCTTAAAAATCAGAGCGCCCTGGAGAACACAATGACTCTTTGGTAAAACTATGAGCGACATTTATCTTTGAACAGAGTCCACAGAATTTAAACATGTCACTAGATCCCATCACAAAAATACATATCCACCGTACAAATGGGACTCATTTATTACCAAGGCTTTAATGATACCCGACGTCAGATGGGATCTGCAAGATATAAGTCGTTTTGAAATGGAAAGTGTAACCGAGGCGCAAGACGTGTTTCAACGGTGACCTAACAGAACTAGTGGACGGGGGCGCTCACCACAGGGATGGTGACGGGCCGTTTGGACATCCCCCCGTACGTCACCATGGTTCCTCCATGCCTGGACAGCACCGCGCAGTTACAGCAATCATTTAAGTACATATGCAACATTGGGGATTCATATTATTGCATTAAAGCGTTTTCAAATAGGATTTTTGAACAACCTTTTTGTTTTTGTATAAGTATCGACATCTCTTCAAAAACTAAACCTGTAATATGGACTGTAGGGGGACTCTACGCCTCCCTCAAGGGATGGGATTTTTCCCACTAAATGGAGGTTCAATTGGTTGAGACCTTCATGATTTTAACAAATCCATGATTGAGACTCACTCCAAGTGTCGCAGAAGTTCAGTGGCGCTCTTGCCCCCGACTCCATTCAGGGCCAGCTTGGGTTTGGGACAGGTCTAAAGTGGGATAAAATAATCATGTTATAAGTAGGGGTGTCCGATATTGACTTTTTGCCGATATCCAATATGCCGATATTGTCCAAACACTTAATTTCCGATTCCGATATCAACCGATACGGTATACCGATATAGGCGTTTTTATCCCCCAGACTAATTTTAGGTCACATCACATATCTCCTGTCGTGGAATTAACACATCACCTACTTTTATTGTGATAAAACTAGATGCATTCCACATATTAACATTGTCTATAAAAAAATAAGGACACTACTTCAAATTGCCATATTTATTAATCCTGAGATGTTGTTATCGGTTTTCATTATCGGTGGAAAAACCGATAACGATACGAACAGATATTACAAAAAAAGGGTAATATCAGCCGATATTATCGGTCAGCCGATATTATCGGACATCCCTAGTTATAAGATAGCATAATTGTTCAAGCATACATCTTCGAATCACAGTCCTCCTATATGCGTTGTCCCGCCCCTATGTTGCTATACTTGCTAGATGGACTGTGGATGTGGTTTGACATTGTGTTGTTCGGTTTCCTTAGGCGTCACTGACCTTGAACAGCTCCTGCATTGGTGGTAGTCTCAGCGCTTCCTCTGTGATCACATGGCTGGCGCCCATCGCCTTCAGCCTGTCACTGAGCTGGTTAAACTGTGGCCTAGACCCAGAGAGAGTTATTTAGGGGAGCAGCTAGATGGACATTTTTATTATTATTAATTTGTGTATGTGTGCTTGCGTACAGTGGCGGTTCTAGGGGTGGGGCCACAGGGGTGCCCCTGTTACATCAATCAATTGATGAGCTGAACTACCGGAGAATTCAACGATCACAGATGCAACTCCACACCCAAACTATTGGCGGCAGTAATGTGTCAATGCAACTTAGGAGAAGAAGCGGACCTGCGGCG
>OOFH01009607.1:3893-21026 GCA_900323355.1 Merlangius merlangus
TTCAACGGCGTCTGGGGAGTGGGGGGTGGGTGGGGGTACAACATGTCAAAAAACAGGCAGACGTGGGGAGGGCTACCAACACGGTTGGAGAGCTTGGACACTACATCCCATTGGGGATTTGGTACACGCGGTACCACAATACCCAGGCAACATGGTTATTGTAATCTCTGATGTCAATAATTGTCGGGGACAATTTTGATATTTGTGTCACATGTTCCCACCAACTCACAAAACTTGAGCTCAACCCAAGAGAGGAGAAATGGGGAAAGTCGCTATAGTATGATTACTATGGATGCACCGGTTGAAGGACGGGTACCAACAGCTTTGTGCTAATACAATTAAGCTGGCCACCAGCCGATTTGCTTTAAATGTAGCAGTTTCTGTATGAGGCTGTTTTGTAGGGTTTGTCACAGAGATACTAAAGCTGCAGAATGCAATACAGGTTTCCTGAAATTGCAAAAAAACATTCATGCATCAAATTCGCACATACGTCGTCCACTGAATACAACGTCCTCAACAGACAAACGTTTTTTTATTTAAGATCACTCCTTAAATATCCTACTTGGAATTTGACTATTTTAATGGAAACCTGTAGATTTGTGAATAGTTAACAGAGCATAGTTTTGGATTTGACGACTTCTGTTTGGAAACAGGTCTCAAATACTGTGTGCGAGTGTGCCAGATACTGATTTCAGGTCCCTTCTCAATTTCAAACAATAACACCTGGTGATATAACAAAAGTCTTTCTTAAAAAGGATATAAACTGGCTTGGTTATGAGCCTCACAATTTCTAACTGTAAGTCTATACCTTCGGTAAGTCTGAGTTGTATGAAGCTGGTCATACTTTGAGCTATTTTGAAGAATATTTCAGAATTATACATGAATTACGTGAAGGAAATAAACGTATCGGCAGGTCAAGGATTGCAAATAAATGTTTTTGACGATTGAAGAGAATCGATCATTTTAAGGAGAGCGAGATCTGGACGATGGTCAACTATATAATAATGGCCGACATCCCATAATCTAAGGACCATATGGCCATGTGCGACTCACCTGTGGACGACATGCTCGGGAAAGATGGAGTCTGGGTATGCTCCACGGGGCTATCGTCGTCGGAACAGTCTGTGGGCTCGTCGTCGTCGTCGTCCTGTGGATCTTCTGGGACATCGAAGGGGGAGTGGTCCTCCGAGGAGAGGTACACGTCGATAGGACCTTGGCTACTCTTCAGAAACAGCTGGATACTCTAAAGACATGAAAAGAAGAGGAACAAAAAGATTCTTAAAAACACGCCGGGCTACTCCCCCGTCCCAATTCATTTAGACACAATGTTTCAAGAAGAGCCTCGAAACATTGAGCCAGGTCACCAGGTTCATCCATTAGTAATTGATTGTGATATTACAACTTCAGCCACTTTACTTTCAAGTGTTCGCTCTCAGCTCTGAAGCCATCAAATCACATTGGAAATTTGCATCTGCAATGACGCGATACAGAATTCCCAAGAGCTAAAGGGGTAGAACGGGGACATGAAGTGGTCCAGCCTCCTACCTCTGCTGGATGGGGCACTTCCAGAACGGTCTCGGCGGGGGCTTTGACCACAATCACCGTCTGTTCCCTCAAACTTGGGATCGTTTTCACATCCTCATATGACAGATACAGAAACGTGGGTCCAAGGGTCAAGGATATACACCCGGGCTATTTGCCTGGTTTGGATACATACATCATGCCTTGAAGCCATTTGATAAAAAAACAAGGAAGAGCAAATGCGCAAGATTGGACTAGAAAAGGATATTTCTCGCTGATCTCATCTTCCCACATGTGGTTGACGTGCTCCAGGGCGGTCTCTATCAACTCATCCAGCTTCTTCTCCGCGTCCTCGAGGATCTGGACTTCGCGGCCCAGCTTAGCCTTTAAATCAGGGCCCCTGCGCGTACAACCTCCAGGGGTTCAGCCAACGGGGTGACATTCTCTACCCAAGTCACCAGGGCCATTGAACATCCTGACCATGGCGTGTTTGTACCAAGCGAGGAGTACTTACGTCGACTGTACGGTGTACTTGGACGTCCTGATGAGTACCCCTGCGCCCAGAAGGACGTTTGTGATGTTGAGGACACTACTCATGTTGACGCCGAGGGACGTCCACGCCTTATTCATGTCCAGTATGCCTTCTGCAGAGCCTTCCACCATCCCCCATAAAGCTCTCGTCCTCTGGAAGAGGGCTGAATTGTGCCTTGCCTGGAGACATTAAGAAGATGGTTACTATAGTAATGAACAAACTTGACAATTAGCTCATACACATTTTTGATTATCAGTCTCAAATGTTTCCTGTATTTGGCTAAATGACGATTCCTTTGTTGTGGGTGCTTGGAGGTTTCACCTTTTAAACCATTCCATCATGCTCTTGATGCAGTGATGGCCAGTTTCTTACCCTCAAGTATTCTCTTTAGACCAAACTTAAACTAACCATGTCAACGTAACGTTTACGCGAATGAATTGAACACCGGCTTTTGCAACTTGTATGAATGACAGAGAAAGTCGTACTGCCACAACTGACTAGTGAATTATTAAACATTAAACAAAATAAAAGGACATACTTGCGTCGCATATGGGGGTCGCCCCCTGCGTGGTATCCTGAAGTCAGGATCATCCTCGTCCAGCTCCACGCCTTGTTGGCCTTCACAGGAAGATATTGAAAATACGTTTCTTAGACAGTTGTTAAAAGGACACAATGTATAACTAAGTTAGAACACAGTTAGTAAAGATTGGTCCAATAAAGAACTAAACATCGTCAATGTACCTCCTGCGCGTCTCTGAATGATCATGTTTGAACTCAAGTGACAATGGAATCACACGCTGTAACTATTGCGGATGGCTCGGGACCAAACCACGCTGGTGTTTTCACCCATTCCCAAAATCAAATTTACCTCATGAAAAAGCCCACTGTAGTAGTTAATGTGTATGAAAATGCTTATACTTTGATGATACGCTGCCCAAGTAACCTCTTAAGTGTGCGGCCATGTTTGGAGCGCGGCGCTCAAACCATGTACGAGTAAAAAAACATGGATGAGCAGTAATTGGTCCAATGAATTGATTTAAACGTTCGTTTTGCATCGTTTCAACAGAGTATTACGACAGAAATAGAACAAACTAACCCCTTAGCCGAGCTGCAGAAGGGATCATGTCAGTGACGTCGGAGATGAAGCGACTTTAGTATCCACACACGCAGGCATATTACACGTCTTTGGATATACATCCCATTTCCCAATTTCTCTGCTACGGACTCGCTCTAAAAACTACACACGCTAGTATTGTGGTAAGATACGCAGGCACATGGACGGATGGCTTCCGGTAGAGGGACATCGGTTTCCGTTCCATGTTTCGTCAAATAAATTAAAGTAAAATATGTTAAAACAAAATAGAAAAACATTTGTCTCCGTGTAATTTTTTAATATTCTCGCTTCGGATACTGTAAAATGGCTAACAACCTCATGGCAATTTTAGAAAGGAAATTGCATTCCTGTAGCCCGGTAAAACGGTACAATCCATGACCCTCTCTCAGCCTACAGCTATGTTTCAGGAAGTTGCAGTGGCCGCCCACCAATCGTCACAGCGCCGTGTTACATGACAAGATGAGATGACATCATAAAACACTCAAATAACGAGAACATTTTATTAGAAACATTACAATATTTTTTTATACCAAAAAAAAAAAAATTAGAGCAATACGAATAAACGTAGCAATGCATGTAGGCCAATGTCGGTGGCAAGATGGTAAACTTTATCTATCTTACTTATAGAACAGGTACTACTGTTTTCACAGTATTTTTTCAAAGGTTTTGGTTGAAGCTTCAATCATGCCAATTTAACGTTGGGAACACAAAAAAATGTGTAAAAAGTGTAAAGAATAAAGAGTATAATTTTTTAGGCTTTATCGACCACGTGGGGCTGGGCCTTTTCCTTTCATTTAACCAAAAAAGATTACCGGGCCATTTACGAATTGACATCCTAAATATTTCATAATAAACTAGTTGTTTAATCAAAATTACACCACAAGGACAAGATAATTGACGACACCTTTAATCATCATCAAACCTAATCTTCTTCCCCTGGAAAGCCTGGATTTGTCCTTGTTCTTTCCTCTTCTTGCTGGCTTCCCATGATGGATGAAGGGACTGCTGTTCTGGCTGATTGGAATTAAAACCTGCACCACTGCGATCTGGTTGTCTGGAACCGCGGCCCCTTCCCCGACCCCCTCCACTTTCCCTTTCCCTTCCTCTCGCAGTGAAGTCCCTTCCCCGGTTGTTGGATCCGAAAGGTCTACTTTTAAAGTCACGTTTGGCGTTGCTGAAATCTGATTCTCCGGTGTCCCCTCTCTCCCGGGAATTGAATCTGGGAGGCCTGCTGTCAAATCCACCACGGCCACCGCCTCTCATCCCCCCACGGCCACTGCCTCTCATCCCCCCACGGCCACCATCCCTCATTCCCCGACTGCCACCGAATCTATCGCCTCTGCCACAGAATCTATCGCCTCTGCCTCTGCCACCAAACCCCTGTCTGCCCCCATCACCATCACCATCACCGCTCTCTGACCGGGAAAGGGACTGGCAGAAGACAGATGTAAACTTGGTCCCTTGGGAGTCACTGGGACCTCGCTCCAGCTCAGCGGGGCTCTCTGGTTCTGATGGAGTGTCCTTCACCCCGCTCTTCGTTTTCTTCTTCTTTTTGAACTTGCTCACTTTTCCTAAGAAGAAGTCATCGTCGCCATCACTCTCCGACTGAGAGGACCTCTTGTGGAAACGCTCCTCTGTGCTGTCGTCAAAGTACTCCTTTGGTACTTCCTCGTCAGAGGACTCTATGTCACTCTCGTCGTCGTCGTCATCTGACATTTTCTGATTAGATTCAAGTTCAGGCTTAAGATTTGGCCTTTTGTACCCCACTTTGCTCAGCGGTTTCTTAAGATCGTTGGCCTCAGAGTACTTGGTCGACATTCCCACCTCAGAGCCATTGTCACTCTCTGGTGATCTCATACTGCTGGACTCCTCATCCTCATCAGACTGCAAATCACTGTCGTCGTCATCACTCATCATCATCATCATCATCATCGTCTTTGTCCTCCACTCCTTGGTGCACTTTCAGGTCACTCTTTGACAGTGATGAACCCTTGTGTAGTGACACTTCTATGACGTCATCGTCTGACTCCTCTTCCCCTGCTCCCTCTAATGATGCGGTGGGCTGCTTTGAGGTGGTGACCTCTCTTTTCTTCTCGGTGACCTTACTGTGTGTGTCAATTTTCACAACCATGTGGCTGGCATCGTCCATGGCTTTAGCGCCCTCCGATGGTGGTGGTGACTTTATGTGAAAGACTACCTTGCATTTTTCCAAGCAGCTCTTTCCGGTGTCGTCTTCCATGGCCAAAGTCTTTTCTTTTGCACTAGTGTGATTTGTCTTCCTTTCCATAACTTTACTCTGTTGTGTTTTATTCACTGTAGATTTGGGGTTTCTCTGCATTCCTTTTTTCAAGGGCTCGGGAACCTTACCAATTTTTCGGCTCCTTGAAACCCCAGACAAGTCTCTGTTTTGAGTAGCGGTCACCTCAGAACCGTCACCCCCTATTTCTTTCTTCTCCTCACAGCCACCCATTTCCTGTTCTTCACTCTCCTCTTCCTCCTCCATTTTCTTTCTTTGCGTTAGTTCATCAGCATCTGTAATCTTAGGTTTACCCCTTCCTTTTTTGGACCTTTCCTCTCTGAAAGCTTTCACAGCTAATTTAATAGTCGCAATCCTCTTGCTGAACTGAGGGTGGCTGGCTATTCTGGCAATGGCTCGGTCGGTAACCGAAGAGGCTGGGTTACCACAAACCACATCAAATTGGATCTCCTGCTGCAAAGCTATCTTGGTCACCTAACAGAAAAAAAAGATCACTCACATTAGTCATCTTGACATCGTTATAAAAAGTTAATTGTTAATTGTTATACATTTAAGGTACATGTTCTCATCGCAATCTTTTTCCAGTGTGACCCACGATGAGTTGCTACCCCAAGTCTAACGACAACGTTTGAGCCTGATGTACAGGAGAGCAAGGCAACGTCCATCCCTGGGTGAAGCTACAGGTATGGCTAAAGGCAGAACCTACCACATCTGGTTTAAGGGCCTTCATCTCATGGATCTCTTCCACCATCCGGTCGGCTCTCCTCTGGTTCTTCTGCACCTCGTTCTCTTTTCCCTTCTTCTTCTTCAGAGCAGCGATCTGTCGCGTCAGCTTCCTGATGAGCAGCCCCCTGACCCGGCTCACCTCCTTCCTCATCAATACCACCTCGTTGTTGAGGTTCATCCGTGAAGTGTTATCCTTCTTTGGTTCACGCAGAGCCACTTTCTTTTTTCCCCCAGTGGCCTTGGGCTCTTTCTCCGTCTCCTCTTCACCATCGTCATCATCCTTTTCACCACTGCCATCATCGTCATCGTCGTCCTCCTCCTCCTCCTCGTCCTCGTCCTCCTCCTCAGCCTCCTTCTCCACCTGCTTTTCCTCAGTTGACACTTCTTCCTCTAGCTTTTCCTTGGAAAGAGTCTATGGAAACAGAATGTATAGTGATGAACTATTGTTATAACTAGGGATGGGACAGAAAATCTGATTATTCGTTCCCGAGGGGCAAAGTCAATTTTTAACATTTGGACGGTTATAATGTTTTCCCCATTCAAATAATCAAGAATTAACGGACGGAACTAATGTTGGACACCTCGAAGGCCATTATCCTGCTTATACCATGGTCACTTGCCAAAGAAAATAAATTAAGACCATCCTTCTATTTTCATGCGTTTTACAATCCAAATATAAAGTTTTTCACAAGTCATAACTTTGTTTCCCTGGTAACGCCTTTGACTAATTCCTGGAACAATCATTACCCTCCCGTAAAGTTCTTATGCAACAGAAACGTTGTTCATTCCAGTAAATAGGACGGACCTTAGCTTCGACTTGGCAACGGGAGGTATTCTAGTCCGCTCAGCTATCAGCCAGAGCTAACGTTACGCATTGAACATATTTATAATTCGAAATTCATCCCAGCCTTTATACCAGATACTATAGGGTCTAGAGAGCATATAACCGCGTTGTATGATTAGTTTAATTCACTTTTCACAATTAACCAGCTCTCGTTTTGAAGGCTGAACAGACAATTTGACTGGAACTACTTAGCAGGTTTTTGTTTTTTGCTTTTAAGATATTATTCTTTTCAATTATCCATGGCTGCATTTGTGAATGTCGGCACACATCGAATAATTGATTATTCGTTCATACCATCCAGGACTGAATATTCGACCATGAAAAATTTGAGTTATTCACATCCCTAGTTATAACAATCTATTATAACAAACACTGCACAACAAAGAGAAAAAAAGTGATTATTTTAAAATGGAAATAGATGGGCTTCACACCATAACTATTTGCACAATGTTAACAGATGTCTGGGAGTAGCTCCTCACTAAAATATTCTTTCTTAAAACATCCAATCCGTCAACCTTTTTAATATGCTAACAAGGAAAACAGTACAGCAGACAACAAGGCTGCGAATTACATGAAAAGAGAATACTGCTCATGGCCATACCTCAGCTGTGTTCTCCTCACTCTCTCGCTCAGTAAACAGATCGGTCGTCTGTGGAACATTTTCTTCTGCTCCTTCCTGTCTTGCTTCAGCACAAGGAACCACTTGCTCGGCCAAGTCCTCTGTGGAAGTCTGCTGTCATAAAAACCACCAGTGATGCGAAAAGGGCTAACAGAACAACATTCAACTTTTGAGGTTCATAAGTGCACAGCCATAAGCTTGTGGGTACCCTTATTTTTTTGTTTGAACTATAGTTTAATTACAGGCAATAACTTGGAAATCCTGCAGTCTGTATGAAACATATCAATATTATCACTTGTCGCCCTGCGCCTTCACATGCTGACACCATAGCGGACAACTGGGTATGAAACTACATTGTTGTTTTTTAATGACTTTTCATTGTCGTCTCGAATGTTTGAAATACCAGCACTAGCAATAAATGAAACCAGCATTCTATTCGGATACTTTTGAGGACAAATTAGTGAGTGTACCTTGGAAATTTCCTGTTGCTCCGGAATATTCTCACTCATCTCGGAATTCTGTGATATCTTCTCACACTCTTTTTCCCCCACGTCAATCAGCTTTATCTCCTCTGTTGATGTAATCTGCAGGATTATGATAGAAAACAAATTACGAGATATTTTAAAATGAAAGCACTGATTGATTGAAATTCACTTCATTGACACACATGTACAAAAGGTAAGTGTACAAATATACATCAGGTCAAAAGGATGACACAAAAAAGCCCATGGGCTTATTTACATTATGGCCTTGTTGAAAACATTTTCACTCACTGAAATGAATAATTGATGGCCAATTTCGTCAGCATATAAAGTCTAGATGTATGTATTCTCCTCTTGGTATAGCCCCACCTGACCAACCCATCGCCCCAACACAATGCTAATGAAATATGCAAAGCTTAGCATTTTCAAATGTATTGAAGTAACATCAAGTAACATCATGTTGTATCTAAATTCTAACTCAATAACATAAAGTAACAGCAAGTTCAATATAGATATTTACATGAACACAAGAATTATCATATATACGCCTCAATCGGAATACAATTCTCTGATCGGAATAGAATTCCATTGGGAATAGAAGAGGTGGTGTAGTCCGCTATAATCTACATGTACACACTTATTCCGATTGGTTTGGGTTGGGTGCGGCTACTTTTTAACTTGGAGAGATGGCAACAGCAGCTGCAGTAGTTTGCAATTGGTCTGTCTGTATTTTTATGCACAGCACACCAAACTTGACCGCTGTCAGGGAAAGTGGATTTTTTGCCTGATTCACGTATTATTACAAAAACAGAAATCCTTCTATTTGGCACCAAATCTACACAATCCAAAATTGACCGTTTCCCCCTTCTTATCGACAGTTCCTCAGTTTCACCCTCCCCTCAGGTTAAGAGTCTGGGTGTCATCCTTGACAGCACTCCATCATTCAAATCTCACATCAATAACACCACTCAGGCTGCCTACTTTCATCTACGTAACATCAATCGACTCCGTCCCTCCCTCACTCACTCCCAACACCGCCTCCATCCTTGTCCACCGCCTCGTCACCTCCCGTCTTGATTATTGCAACTCTCTCCTCTTTGGTCTTCCTTTCAAGTCTCTCCATAAGCTTCAACTGGTCACCAAAACCCCTTCTTCCCACCACATCACTCCCATCCTACAGCAACTTCACTGGCTCCCGGTCACATTACGAATCCAATTCAAAATCCTACTGTATACTTTCAAAGCTATCCACAACCTTGCCCCTCCATACTTGTCTGATCTTCTCCACATTGCCACTCCAGCACGCTCCCTCAGATCTTCCTCCTCTCTCCACCTCACTGTCCCCCCTGCTCTCCTCAGCACCATGGGGAGCAGAGCTTTCAGTCGGTCTGCTCCCCGACTCTGGAATTCTTTACCATCTCACATCCGTAACATTAACTCTCTCCCTCTTTTCAAAACAAAAATCCCACCTGTTTCAAATTGCCTATCCACCCCACCACCCCTCACCCTAACACTTCCCTTTTATTCTGCACAGTTTTATTGATTTGTTCTTATTTATTCTTACTGATGTGTTTATTGTTGTTTATTCTGTGCTTTTTAATGTTGTTTATTCCGGGCTGTGTGTTTTGTTTTGGATTTATTCTTTGTTTTTGATGATTTTAACTGCTGTAAAGTGTCCTTGAGTGGCGTGAAAGGCGCTTTCTAAATAAAATGTATTTTTTATTATTCTTACTCTGCAAGTTGTCCGGTCACTTATCAACCCCAGCGTGTCCGGTTGCTAAGCAACGTCAACGTCTTTGGCGGACTTTTTCTCTGCAGATCAACACTACGAATAGTAATTTTGAAAGACACACTGTGTGAAGATATTGTTTCATTTGGCAAGGAGCTGTGTAATAAGCGGGATAATGTATAGAACGTCACCCTTCAGGGCGAAGCAAGACACCTCCGCTTCACGTCGGGGTCCGGTTCGCCCTGTCGGGGCTTATTTTCCCGATAAGGACCGGCGTTTTTTACAGCATTAACCCTTACATTTAAGCCCAGACCAACAAAAAGCTGCTTTCACACCGCCGCGCGGCAACTCGCCGCCTCCATTCATTTCAAGAGGGAAGGGCGGCAGAGGGGAGGCGGTTACAAAAGCAGCTGATAACCAGGAAGAAGTGAACGCACACAGATTATGCCCTACCGCTCAGCTTCCCCATGTTGAAACTCAGCGGCAGCAGCGGCAGCAGAAGCGGCAGCAGCCGCTTTTGAAAACGCCCGGCCCTTCACACCGCCGCGCTGAACCCTCCGGCAGCGAGGCGGTTAAAGGGTGGTTGCCGAGCGGCGGTGTGCAAGCACCGTGCGCGAGAGACATACGAACGTACGCTTACCACTTATGTAATGCCATACATACAGTACATTCTGATTGCATTACAGGAGTAGAACTATTCCCATTAGAAATCTAATAGGATCAGAAATGTCCATGTAAACGCGGCTAGTAAAATTTCCTCCTGTTTGTCGCGCCCCACCTGTCACGTCTCTATTCCCCACCGGTGTGGCGCGCCCCACACTTTGAGAACCGCTGGTATAAACAAATAGCACAGTAGTTGCGTTTACATGGACACATCTGATCCGCATAGATTTCGATGCAGAATAGAAAATGATCATACACCTCATTCGGAATACAATGATCTGTTCGGCATAGAATTCTATGCCGAATAGAAGAGGTGGTGTAGTTCGTTTAAATCTACATGTATACACTTATTCCGAATAGATTGGGGTTTAAATTAGAGCAGCTGCAGTAGTTCCCACTTGGTCCACTGAGCTCCGTCTGTACTTTTATGCACACCGAACTTGACTGCTGTCAAGGAAAGTGGATTTATTGCCTGATTAACGTCTTTGTTACCACTCTAAGTAGTCCGGTAAGCGTGTCCGGTTGCTAAGCGACGGGACATGGCTGTTGTATATTAATGACGTTTTTGCATATCGTAGTGTCCACGCCCGTCCGAGATAACTAAATGAGTAGGTTACTACTAGTACTTTTGCAGGCTGAACGTTAAAATACTTCTTAACTTAGAGAGATGGCAGCTGCAGTAGTTCGCAATTGGACCTTCGAGGAGACAAATGTCCTCTTGGAGGTGGGGGTAAATATAAAGACCGGAAGAGAAATTGACATAGCTGTGCTGTCCTCCTCCTTCTTCTTAATTGAAGGAACAGGCAGAGAAAAGCTCTTTACTGTTGTGCTTTCATTAAAATCAAATTCACAATGCCAAATAGTGATAAGACGTCCATTATGTCGTCGCCGGTCCAGAGATGTGTCAGGTGTGCGCGAGAGACATAACGGACACTTTTGTTACTGCCATGTAAACAGTGCATTCGTCAATTTTAGGAACAGATCTATTCCGCATAGAAATCTATGCGGATCAGATGTGCCATGTAAACGCGGCTAGTGTAGAATCAGAAACCAGCATTCTATTCGGATACGTTTGAAGACAATTTAGTGAGTGTACCTTGGGAATTTCCTGTTGCTCCGGAATATTCTCACTCATCTCTGAATTCTGTGATATCTTCTCACACTCTTTTTCCCCCACGTCAATCAGCTTTATCTCCTCTGTTGATGTAATCTGCAGGATTATGACAGAAAACAAATGACGAGATATTTTAAAATGAAAACACTGTGAAATGAATCATCGATGGCCAATTTCGTCAGCATATAAAGTCTAGATGTATGTATTCTCCTCATGGTATAGACTAATAGCACAGTGTAGAATCAGAAACCAGTATTCATTTCGGATATGTTTGATGACAATTTAGTGAGTGTACCTTGAAAACATTCTCACTCATCTCTGTATTCTGTGACATCTTGTCACACTCCTTTTCCCCCACGTAAATCACCGTTATCTCCTCAGTTGATGTCATCTGCGGAAATATGACAGTTAACAAAAAAACAAAGCACTATGAA
Organism: Merlangius merlangus; assembly: GCA_900323355.1. Taxonomy (NCBI): domain Eukaryota; kingdom Metazoa; phylum Chordata; class Actinopteri; order Gadiformes; family Gadidae; genus Merlangius; species Merlangius merlangus. Next base: position 15,929 of record OOFH01009607.1, read on the forward strand.
ATTCATAATTGATGACCAATCCACATCAAAACCTATAAATGTTGTCATCGCGTGTTTTACAATTCAGTTAGCTGAATAATTCGTTTTTCTCCAGTAACTTTAAACGTGGGGGAGCCGTGTGGAGCCAGGCATGGACTTATAAAGGCCTTATTGTTTGTACACGAGAAACGACAACCTCGCATACCGTAAGAAAACAATATCATTTACAGGATGCAATACACCAACCTTAGATCCCCGTGTTTAAAGTAAGCATTTAGAAAATAAAGGTATAAACGTCGGGTGCATGCATGGTCCTATGTTGTGGAGGCAGCCATTTATGTGACGTAAATGACGTTGTATGTGACGCTTCACGTCAGAATGCGACGCACTGTTTCGTGAAAGGGGGAGGGCCTTCCACTGACTGTTTTTATTTATTTCTTTGTTTCATGTGCATAAAACAAATACAATGGGTAAAAATTGAAGAACCGCACATAGTAGCATGACTGTATAACATTTCCGTTGCATTTACCAGAGCGGTATCAGAGGTGAATCAACAGGGGGAGGATGAAGCGGCGCAATGCGGACTGCAGCAAACTCCGACGGCCGTTAAAACGGAACAGAATTACCGAGGGTATATATAGCAGGTACGCAAAAAAGGGGCTTCAGGGACGTTATTGTATAACAATGGCGCCCCTTAAGAAATGTAAAGACGGCAATGGCAGCATCCGTCTTGTTGAAAGAGCTACCGCGATTTTATTGACAGTAGGACACCTTGAATGAATGCTTCTACGATACAGTATTACAGGCCGGATTCAGCGTATCATCTCATTCATGATATTGTACCACCGGCAATATCGTGCCATCTCAATTTTATTATTATTAATTATTACGGTATTGAGCTTGGTCTGGTGCCAGGATTTGCCTAGTAATTTTTTTAACTGACGTTCTGCATCAGACCTGGGAGGTTAAAACCCCAACGGTCACACGGTGTGTTATTGAGAGAACAATGCACGAGCTTCAGCACCGTGGATCTCCAGTCCACGCGTTTTAATACCGGGTAGACTTCGGGGTTTCTACACCATGTCGTTTAAATACCGTGTATAACAATGTTTCTCCTACAACAAATATATCATTTTACATTTGAAAATGGTTTTGTCGCTGCAACAGGCACAATACCAACTGGAATATTCAATCTTGATCGGCTTTTGTATAATGTCATTGCAACAGTAGGCAATATTATAGGTGTTTTTTCAGCGTGAATATTGGGTCAATGTAAGACCGGGGCTCTATAATTAATGTCAAGCCAGAAAAGTGAAAGCAGCTGTGCATGTTAAAGCGACATGCCTATACATGCTCTTTCATAGGTCCTGACTTCTATTTTCTCTTGCTTGTTCAAATAGGACCACTTTTCACATACGCATACACATTGCAAGCGAAGTAACGTGCTTTAGTGAAATCCCCTTCACAATATCGATGTTACTTTTTGAAAATATGATGCAAGTTTACATCTACCCTCTATAGAGCTTCACAAGCTGTGATACTCACAGTGCAGTTGTTGTGTCTGTCCCGGTCTAATCCAGACTGTTCCATTGTTCTTTCTCTCTCTTCTCAGTACTTTCCTATACCTGAAGTTCCTGGTAGTGTGGGTGTTGGTGCTGCTAGCAGACTTTGTACTGGAGTTCAGGTTTGAGTACCTGTGGCCCTTCTGGCTTTTCATCAGAAGTGTCTACGACTCGTTCAGATACCAGGGGCTGGTAAGAGATGTCTTTGTGTCTTTCGGTTTAGTTCCATTTTGGGGAGGAAATTATTTCTAACAAGGTTTCTATTGTCTCTGAATTTTTTTGTTCCCTCCTCAGGCCTTCTCGGTGTTCTTTGTGTGTGTAGCGTTTACGTCCGACATCATCTGCCTCCTCTTCATCCCCGTCCAGTGGCTGTTCTTTGCCGCTAGCACCTACGTATGGGTCCAGTATGTCTGGCACACAGGTCAGTGTCTTCCCCTCACTGCCATTCTCTCAATATAGAAATGACAAGGTGACCTTCATGGCATGCTGAATTCTAATGGTACTATCTAGATAAGTGGCTACTGTATTGGGGCAGTGTAGTAGCAAGGGTCATCATTATCTAGGTTCTGGTTGTGATTCCCGATGTCTGCATCCTACCTATCTAAGCTAGAGGCCCAACCTCCTGGTCCTTAATGTCCAGTAATGTTGTGTAGGTCAAGTGGTATAGAACAAAATCAACACTGCCAGGATGACGGGATCGATTCACCCTGCGGCCAATGGTATTTCAAGATGCTTTGGACCAAAGTGGCCACCAAATGTCATATTTATCAATGAAAGCATCTCCATGGGGATGTATCCTAATATTAGGAATCAATAGTAATCAATGTTCTTCCTGTCCCTTGTTTTTGTCCAGAACGAGGAGTGTGTCTGCCCACCGTGTCGCTATGGATACTCTTTGTGTACATCGAGGCCGCCATCCGCTTCAAAGACCTGAAGAACTTCCATGTTGACCTGTGTCGTCCGTTTGCTGCTCACTGGTAACCACTCTAACCTCTGCACCTGGCGTCGGCTGTTTTAGTCATGCAACCGCAGAGATGAACACATCTGAGCTATGCAAATTGTAGATGGGGAGCAAAATGTTGGAGTGAAGTTAACACGCAAACCAAGGTATCCTGCGAAAAATGTGACCTTTTTTTACCCATGTCAGGGATTTCCCACTGTCACATAGAGGCATGCCTTCTTACTGGCTTGCATCCTATTTCCTCCAGTACCTTCAAATTGCAAATATGTTAAAGGTTTAGGTTCTCAGCACAATCGGGGCTTAATCGGAGACTGAACCCGGACAAATGTATGCACCAAAGCACGTTGTGTAGTGGAACAGTGATGTCATTGTGAATTAATTGACCACATCTTTCTGTGTGAGTCAGGTTTTTCCACTCAGTTTCATAATGAATGGGGGTGAACAGTGCTGTTTGCTATCGTATTTCTACACAGTAACCACATCCACAAGGAGATGAAATTGCCCTCTTGATTATTTTTATATATATATATATATATATATATATAGTTATTTTTTTTATTTTTTTATTCAGGACGCATGAAGATCCATAGTACAATGTATAAAAATGGACTCAATACAAAAACAACAATATAGCACAACACATAAAATACGGTTGATTATTTTGTCTATTCCGAAAATGTACACATGAACATAGAAGATGACGACTCCCTTCCGGAGAATACATTAGCGATGTATTGATCTATCCAGGAATGGTTTCAAATAAACCGGCCATGCTCTGAATATTACCGGTACTTGGAGTGTTGTTGGGTCAGCCCACTCGCGGTACAGAATAACGACCGTCTGCTTTAAAGAGGAAAAGGCAGTCATTGCGAAATGACCCAGGTGGGTATGCTCCTTCCCTTTCGCTCGCAGCATTGGATACCCGGTGGTCACGCTGGGCTTCGGCTTCAAAAGCTACGTCAGCTACAAGATGCGCCTTCGCAAACAGAAGGAGGTGCAGAAGGAGAACGAGTTCTACATGCAGCTCCTGCAGCAGGCGCTGCCTCCTGAGCAACAGATGCTGCAGCGGCAGGAGAGGGAGGCCGAGGAGGGTGAGAGAGAGAGAGACACACACACACACACACACACACACACACACAGGTCATTTGTGTAGTTGTGTATGGCCAGTCCGAACATGTATATGAATAGCCAATAAGTCAGAACCAGTTAGGCTTATGGATACTTGCTCAAAGCGAAGACGGTTGGGTGGTTGATGATGCTTCAGGTCAGGTATTGGGGCACGTATGATGACCTGATGGTGACAACACACTGCTCTCATGTGGCTAAGGGGTGAGAAAGAGGGTGTGCTACCGGACCTCCAAACAATCTTCGCTGCTTCTCTCTCTCTCTCTCTCTCTCTCTCTCTCTCTCTTACAGCGGCTTTATCCAAGGGGGTGACGGAGGTGGAGCCCACACCGCCGGTGTGTCAGAACGGCGCTCCGCCGGGGAAGAAGAGCTCCCAGAGCGCCCAGCTTCCGGAGCTGGAGTACCGGGAGAAAGGGCGGGACAGCAACGGGAAGGAGAGGGAGGGTAAAAAACAGCACCCGGTTGGGATCAACAACAACAGCATCGTGCACACAATAGACTCCAGGGTGCAGGAGACGGACTTTGTGGAGAACCACGTCGGGGGGAAGAGACTGAACAATGACTTGGTGGGGGAGCACACGCACGCCGACCCCACTCAGACCCCCAAAGAGGAAACGGCCGCAACAACGGCTGTGGCTGCGACGGCGGGGAAAAGCACGAAAAGTCAGGGCGGCGGGGGTGGGGCCGGGTCCAGCTCCTCCCCCCGGAGCCACGGCTCGTCAAATGGGAGCGTGCCGTCGGGTTCCACGTCCTCCAGTAAGAACGAGAAGAAGCAGAAGGGAGGCGGGAAGAGTCCCAAAGACCCGGTGGAGAACTGCATCCCTAATAACCAGCTGGGCAAGACGGACGCGTTAGTGCGGTACGTTGGAAGTACATAAGTACGGTGTGTTTGTAGTACGTTACCATGTTGTGCAATAGGGGTGGGGAAAATAATGGATTCTTTGATGCATCGCGATTCCCTCTAGAACGATTCCGTCTCGATGCAGATAAATTAATAATCGGAATTGAAAAAAAAAAAGAAACATTTTTAATTTGTTTGCCTGCTGCAACATTGTGTTCGCCAGAGAGGGATAATTTTAGTCATTTTAAATTTATTTTATTTATCCTCAGTGTGTATTGGCCAATCTGATTTGTCTTGACACGATTGCGATTCAGCCTACACATAGCATGCATACAAACTCACAGCCAGACACAAGAACTCCTTCAAATTCAAGAGCAGCTTTTTCTTTAATGACATAGAAAAGAAAGATTAGAAAGAAAATAAAACTGAAACCTATTTTTAACATACCGGTACTTCCATATTGTGTTGTAATGCAAGCTGCATTGATTATTGTATTGTTCATAGAAAGTCATATTTGTGACAAAAGCTTTCTCTAATAAAAGATTAGATAAGTTAATTCATCAGTTGATGTCTTTAATGATCATCACAAAAGCAGGCAGGATTAGCAAACTGAGTAACAAACTCGGATGT